>CAUYRT010049225.1:0-19877 GCA_963574885.1 Lepilemur ruficaudatus
TCGCTCCTGCCTGGTCGTGAGCTGGGGAACCCTGGGGCAGCCCCAGCACCCTGGAGCAGGGAGCGCAGGGCCCTGTCCTGACCAGGAAAGTTCCATCCCTGCCGTGGGGGCTGGAATTGTGGCCTCTGGTCACGGGCTTCCTCCGCCATCATTTCTCCTGGGTTCCCAGCCTGAGGAGAGGTGGCCACCCCTCCCTGGCCCACACCAGTAGCCGGCACTTGCTCCAGCCTCTGGCGCCTCTGCCTGGTTCCGTCCGGCCCCGTCTGGCTCTCAGGCCCCTCCTGACTCCCCCCCACGGGGCCAGGTGAGGTGTCAGGTTCTAGGACAGGCCTCTGAGACCGTTACCATGGCCCAGAGCCCCGCTCTGTGATCATAACACGGATGGCGAGGACAGCGTCCTTGCACTGTCCTCGTGAGGTGCCAGACACTGGTCTGCGTACTGCAGGGAGTTCTCACAGCCCCATAAGGCAGCCTCCATGTATAGGCCCATCTTGCAGATGGGCAAACTGAGACTCAGAATGGCTAGTAACTTGCCTGGATCACTCAGCAGACCCGTGAGTGAGCTGGGGTTGGAACCTGAGCTCTCTGGCAGCAGAGGCCGTGCTCCTCACTGTGACACGACTCGGTCCCTTCAGACCCTGAGCAGGCCTGAGCTCTGCCCCCTGGGAGCTGGGCTGAGACTCCTCATCACAGAGGGTAGAAGGGCTTTGTCCCCGAGCCCTGGACTCGTGAGCCTGGGCCTGCCTCAGCCTTCCTGTCTGTGGAGGATGCCCCCCTGGTTCTGGGGCTGGGTCAGGCCCGCGGTGGGAACTCTGCCTGCCAGGGGCCCAGCTCCCAGTAACGGCTTCTCCCTTGTACACGCGCCAGCATTTCTGAGAACGCCCTGGATGCTGGGCCACGGCCTCAGCTAGAGGTTTTCAGCCTGCGGGGCCTCCTGGGTAGACCCTGCTTCCTAAACCCTCCTGCCTGTCATAGGACAGATTTCTAGGGCCACCCATGTCAAGGTGCTGTTGAGAAAGGTGCTTGCTCACCCGCATGAGGCTGTGAGCAAGCCGTACGTGCTGCGGCCGTACATCTGGGCTTTGGTATGAATGCTGAGACACCAGGTCCTAGAAGTGGTATTCAGAGAGACTGAATTCCACTGTTGTAAACTTAACCACTTGTGCAATTAAGTTTTGTGCTTGACTTTAACACTGTCAGTTCTATGGCTATAAAAAATGAGAGGCTTTTTGAGGGCTGTCAACATCTGTATTCAGTGGTGTGCAACCACTCCTTCTCCAGTGAGACTGAGCCTCAGGACCAGAGCAGTGGCCCTTGCCACTCTCAGCCTCATGAGAAACACATAGCTGTTGTGGTTCTAAGCCAGGATGTTTGGGGTGTTTGGTTTTTCTGCAAAAGCTAACTGACACATCACTTGTTTAAAGGTCTGTCTTTTTTCCAGGGATTTGTGATGCCATCTTAATTGCATACTAAATTTCCATGTAATTGGGTCTGGACTTCAGAAGGTCACCTGGTCTCATTATTCACATACCAATACCACATATTTAATTATGAATGCTTTATAGTGTATTTGAATGTCTAGATATACCTACCACTGACCCTAAAAACAAAAAAAGCAATGATTTTCCTGAATATTCTTGCTTTTTTAAAATAAGAATTTAAAATAATCTTGAGTAGCTGCAAGGTTTTTTAAGCTAGGAAGTGTTCATCTCTTTATGTTAAATTGTGCTGTTAAAAACATGGCATGTATTTCTGTTTGTTTAAGTCTAGTCTGTCTGTTTTTTGCTGTTGCTGTTTGCAGAGATGGGGTGGGCTCGCGAGTTGCCAGGCTGGAGCACGTGGCTCCTCATAGGCGCAGGCCTGGCTCCGCCTGACTCCCGAGTCCCTGGGACTACAGGTGCATGCCACCAGGTCAGACTTCACCTGGGGTGGGGTTTTTTTTTTTTTAAAGTATTTTAATCTTTTCCTCACATATATTTTCATTATTTTTTGTGAAGTTATTCCCAGATATCATCTTTAAAATATTGATATAGTCAATGCAGTCTTTCAGTTTTTTTCCCCCCGCCGGTTTCATGCTGGACAATCAGTTTTTGTTCTTTTAAAAATATTTGTGTCTATCAATTCTTATATATTAATTTGATATCTAATCATCTTGCTAAGTTTCCTCATTGTTTGTTATAGCTTTTTCATTGATTTGTTGGGCTTTCCAGAAGTGTTGTTATATCATCTGCAAATAGAAGTAATTCCCCTCTTCCTTTCCAATTCTTTTTTTAAATATTTGCACAGTCATGGGGTACAGGCGCAGTTATGCGATGTTGGCATGTCGCGTGTGGTGAAGTCAGGGCCTTCAGTGCGTGCTGGAGCACTGGGCAGGGTGCCCACCAGGCTGCCTCCCGCCATCCATGCCTTTCCCACCGCCCCTCTCCGGCCTTCCTGTCCAGCTCTGCTGCCCCAGACTGTCCACACAACTGCAACGAGAAGTAAAGGTTGTGGTCATCGCGCCTTTCCCTTGATTTGCATGGAATGCATTAGCTGTTTCTCTATGACATTAACTGCTGCCTTTGGACTTTATTACGCTAAAAAGTATTCATTTATTAAGTGTCTTATGTTTGAGGAACACGTTCTGGACTTTGTTGAAGGCCTTTATTTGGCATTTATGGAGATGATATGATTTTTCTTTTCATTTCAATTAAAATGATAAATTATATTAATGAATTTTCTAATATTGAACCATTCTTGCATTCCTGAAATAAACTGCTATTTACTCATGAGGTTTATGTGAAATGTGCCATTAGATGTTTGCTATGATTTGATTTAGAATGTTGCACTGATGATATGTAGCTTTGCATTTATGCAGCTTTTATCAGGTTAAGACACCTCGTAAAAAGCATTTGGACGTTTTCCTTCCTTTGCAGTGATGAGAAACAGGTGAAGTAGCATCGAGATGATCTGGTTTGTGAAGGTTGGAAGAATTCCCCTGTGAAACCACACGGGCTCAGTGGGGCTGGCTGATTACATTCTCTATTTATCTTATGGGACTTTTTGGCTTTTTTCCTAAATTTTTTTTTTTTTTTTTTTTGGAGACAGAGTCTCACTCTGCTGCCCGGGCTAAAGTGAGGGCCGTGGCGTCAGCCTAGCTCACAGCAACCTCAAACTCCTGGGTTCAAGTGATCCTACTGCCTTAGCCTCCCGAGTAGCTGGGACTACAGGCATGCGCCACCATGCCTGGCTAATTTTTTTCTATGTATCTTTAGTTGGCCAATTAATTTCTTTCTATTTATAGTAGAGACGAGGTCTTGCTCTTGCTCAGGCTGGTTTCAAACTCCTGACCTTGAGCGATCCGCCCGCCTCGGCCTCCCAGAGTGCTAGGATTACAGGCGTGAGCCACCGCGCCCGGCCCTTAATTTTTTTTTTTTATAAACAAAATTGTCCAGGTTTATTCACCAAGAAGTCCTCCCTCATCCCCCTGCCAGCTGTGTGCCCTTGCACACTCTCAGTCAGGGGAGGGCTTCTCTGGCCTTTCAGCTGTGATCTCCTGGGCGTGGAGTTTGGTGAAGAGAGCTGGCAGCCAGTGGTGGGCCTCCCCTGGGGCCTCAAGTCCGCCGGCGAGCCCTTCCTGCAGCAGGTGTTCCGGCACTGGCCGTGTGTGCGGTCTCCCATTTAAGACCAGCTTTGATTTCACTGACAGTCGCGCAGCCATTTTTCCCTGCCCGCTGCAGGACCACGGGGTGATCCATGTTGAACTCAGCTGGAACAGACTGAATGTGGTCAGTGCTGCCACAGGGATGATGCTAAAGCCAGAGCCAAGTGCCTTTACTTTCTTGATGGCCCTGATCAGGCCGTCTTGGCAGACATCCTGTGCGAATTTGCCCTTCCTTTTAACACCTGTCGATGTAGTTCCTCCAGAGTTATCAGACCTCCATTCCCGTGCTTCAGCGCCAGGCACACTTCGATGATCCGGATGCCCAGTTCATAACAGAAGTCCCCCACCCCCAGCATCTCAGACCAAAATCCTTTTCCCGAGGCCAGAGGAGCCACCCCATGGTCGCACAAATGTCCTGTGCACATGGAACTTGGGATTCTTCTGGATCTCTTGCTTATGCTTGCTGGCAAACTCCTCCAGGTTGGTCTTGAACATGTCCAGCTGCTTCGACATCTGGGCCAGCTGGTCCTCCACCAAGACAGCCGCTCGCTCCTTATACTTGGCCTCGGCAAGCTTCTTGGCAATGGCACCAGCTCCCAGCCCACGGTGGTGCATCCCTGCCCTGAGCCTACGGGCTGCCCGGATGCTGGGACCCCAGCTCTCTGCATCCTGGGCTCCACTGCCTGTGCCCCCTCTTATGGGAATTTTTGTTTAGAATTTCTCTGGCTCCTGGGTCAGTTGGGGGTAATTATTTATTTCATCTAGGTTTCAACTTTATTTGCTTGAAGTTGTTCAAAGTAGCATCACTTTTTAAATTTTCCTTCGTTTCAGTATACTTTCCTCTTTCCACTTTTTCTTTTTTCTTTTTCCTTTTCTTTTCTTTTTTTTTTTTTTTGAGACAGTCTCGCTCTGTTGCCTGGGCTAGAGTGCAGTGGCGTCATCAGCCTAGCTCACAGCAACCTCAAACTCCTGGGCTCAAGCGATCCTCCTGCCTCAGCCTCCTGAGTAGCTGGGACTACAGGTGCGTGCCACCATGCCTGGCTAATTTTTTCTATTTTTAGTAGAGACGGGTCTCAAACTCCTGACCTCAAACGATCCTCATGCCTTGACCTCCCAGAGTTCTAGGATTCTAGAATTACAGGCGTGAGCCACTGCACCGGGCCCCACTTCTTATTTTTTCTGTTTGTTCTTTCATCTTGATTTGGTTAGTGATAGGTTTGTCTATTTTCTTTATTTTCAAATATCAGCTTTTTGATTCATAAGCTTTACTATTTCTATGTGCTGATTTTTGCTTTTTACTATACATTTGTTCTTTTCCTAACTTTTGAGTTTGGTGTTTCTTTTCATTCTTTCATTTTTGATGTAATTTCCTTTGCATCATTGCTTTAATTGTATCATGGATTCTGGTAAGAGGTGTTACAATTTTAAAACAAATTCTATAGTTTTAGTTTGTCTTTTGGCCCAAGAGTAATTTAATAGAGAGTTAATAACATTTCCAGTAGGAAAGGATTTTTTGATTTTTCAATTGTTAGTTTTACTGTATTGTGATTAGAGTATATATTTGGATTATCTCTGCCTTACGGAATTCACTGTTTGCTTTGTGCCTTAATAGGTGGCCAGGTTTCATAACTGTTCCACGTGTGCTTGAAAAAGTGTGTTCTCTGTCACTGGGTACAAAGTTTGGTATTATATCCATAAGAGACTAAGGCTTCTGTATTATTTCATTTTGGATTTTGGCCTTTTAACCTGTCTTGGATTCAGAGTAGCATGTTCAACCTGTTACAAATATGTTATTTCTTCTTGCATCTCCTATAGTTTTTTTTATTTGAGCATATTATGGGGGTACAAATGTTTAGGTTACGTGTGTTGCCTTCCCCCGCTTCCCCCCAGAGTCAGAGCTTCAAGCGTGTCCATCCCCCAGATGGTGCGCATCGCACTCATTATGTATGTAGATACCCATCCCCTCCGCCCCCCAGTTTTTTTTGTTGGTTTGTTTGAGACAGGGTCTTGCTCTGTTACCCAGGCTAGAGTGAAGTGGCATCATCATAGCTCACTGCAACCTCAAATTCTCGTGGGCTCAAGCAATTCTCCTGCCTCAGCCTGCCAAGTAGCCGGGACTACAGGCATGTGCCAGAAAGCCAAGCTAGTTTCTCTATTTTTAGTAGAGACGGGTCTTGCCCTTGCTGAGGCTGGTGTCGAATTGCTGAGCTCAAGCGATCCTCCAGCCTCAGCCTCCCAGAGTGCTAAGGATTACAGGCATGAGCCACCGCACCCAAGCAGTTTTTGCTTTTTGACAACTGCTGCTGTCTTATGTGGTGCATAGATATTCTCATAATGTCTTCATTGAGAATTATAGCTTTTAGCATTATCAAGTCACTTTATTTTGCACAGTTTTTAAGGCTGATTTTCACTTTGTCAGACATCATGATTGTAACCCCCCCCACCCCATGTTGGGGTTCATGTGCTTGTACACATCCGCCCATCTCTTTATGTTTAGCCTTTCTGAATTTTTCTCTGAAGCATGCCTGCACTATTGACATAGAGTTGGCGGGCTTTTGCCTAGTGATCTAGGGTAGATTGAATATAGTATTATTCTATACCCTGGCCATGACTTCCTCCGAGGCAGGGGATACGTCCGCGCCCTTTGCCTTTGGGCTGGGTGTGGATCGATTTAGTCAGTGGGTTGTTCGTGGTGCACATGGCACAAGCAGAGCTGTGTGACGCGCTTGCAGGGCCGGGCTTGCCTCCTTCGCTCCGGCCTCTTGCCATGATGAGGACGTGCCTCCGCACGAGGGCAGGAGAATGAGAGACAGGTGGAGCAGACCTAGGACCCCTGTGCCTCAGGCTGACTTGGTCTAGGCCAGCTGAACCCTATGTGCAGAGGCAGGACTGAGAAATAAATGGTGGTTTAATGCCACTGAGTTTGGGGTTGTCACACAGAATTAGAATCCATGAGCCAATCTTAAGCTATTTTCTTTTAATAGGGGAATTAAACATATTTACATTTATTGATAGAACTGATATGTTATTCATTCTGTAATATTGTTTCATGTTGCAAATTTATTGTGTGTGTTATATATACTTGTGTACCTTTCACTCTGAGGTCTGTGGCCAGTTACACCCCTATGTCTTTGCTTTGTTTTTTACTTTATTTTTCTGTATTTAGGAAGGTTTTATTTCTGTCCTAGACCTGTATTAGTCAGGGTTCACCAGAGTACATAACAAATAGGACACACACACACGAGGGGACGGACTTACTATGGGAATTGGTTCACACCATCCTGGAGGCTGAGAAGCCCCAGGATGTGCCAGCTGCAAGGTGGAGACCTGGGAAAGCCAGTGGTGTGATTCAATCTAAGTCCCAAGGCCTGTGGATCAGAAGAGCTGATGGTGTAACTCTCTGTCCTAGGCCAAAAGCCTGAGTACCTGGAGTCCAGCGGTCTAAGACATAGAGTCCAAAGGCACAAGAACCTGGAGTTCTCATGTCCTAGGATCAAGTTCTCATGTCCAGGTCAAGCAGAATGAATTCACCCTCCCTCCCACTTTGTTCCTCAGCAGACTGGAGGAGGCCCACTCCCATTGGTGAGGGTGATCTTAGGCAGTCTACAGATGCTAATCTCTCCCAGAGCCACCAGGAGTTAATGTTTCACCAGCTGTCTCGGCAGCTCTTAGCCCAGCCAAGCTGATCCCTAGCATTAACCGTCACGGAGGTTGCCTTGACAACAGCACCTTCATCTAATGCTTGTGGGGTCCCTGAACAACTCCAAGTTTTGGTTTGAACAACTCACTGGTGATGCCATTTGCCAATATAGGGAACACAGGAGAGGATCTATTCTCCTCTGTGTGGCTGTATGATCAAGAATAGGGTCATGATTTCAGAATTGCACCAAAAAAAAAAAAAAAAAAATAGAAAAGAAAAAAAGAATTTGGTCATGGAGACAAAAGTTTGAGGTGCTGTTGAAAATGCCAAGGGAACATGGTGCTTAGAGTAGGGGCCTGAGCTGGAGACCCAAGCGTGGAAGCCAGGGCCACGGAGAACGGACACTGAGCCCGTGGGTTTGCAGGACATTGCCTTGGGAGAGGGAAAGGGAGGTAGAGGCTTGGGCTCAATCCTCTCAGCACCACGTACGAGCTCCGTTGGGGAGGGCTGGCCTGCAAAAAAGGTAACCAGGGAGTCTCCAAGAGCAAGAGTGGCCAAGGAAATACTGTTTCAAGAAGGAAGCTTGAACCATGTGTCATCTGCTGAGGGGTCTGTGAAGCGAGGACTAAGTTTGTCCCTGGGATTCAGTGGCATGGAAGTCACATGCAGCCAGGGGGAAGGAATGGGTGGCAAGCACAAACCGCGATCTGAGTTTGGGTCTGCCGGGTGGCTCCCAAACTTGTCGATGTCATGGGTAGCAGGGGCTGAACAACCAACTTTCCATAAATTTTTGATGAGCAGGATGATAATGATTTACACACTCTGTGCTCAGCCATTGGTTTGGTTGTGACCTGGCCTCCCTGCCCCTTCCAACCATCAGTTCGTTTTCAGATGCATTTTGACAAGCCCAGCCCTGGGCTGGTCACTGGACACACAGAGGTAGATCAGGCACAGTTCTTGCCCTCCAGGGAGCTCACAGTCTCAGGGAAGGGAGATAAACACAAACCCCAGACAATCACAGCACTGAAGCACTGGCTGAGAAGCTGGCCTACCACCAGCAGCACGTAGACGCAGACTCCAGTGTCGCCAGAGCGAGCCCTGAAACACAGCTAAGTATTTCCAGGCATTTTCTTAACCAGCTCTGCTCTCTTGAGGAGGCCCTGAATGGCCTGTAAAAAGGACGGACCCCTAGCTGCAGACACAGGAATCATGCCAAGCACAAGTAGTACGTGTCCCCTGAAATCACAGGTCCCTGGCCATGAGCATGCCTTTCAGTCATAGTCACTTCTGCATGAAGCGTGCACCACAGCTGATTTTGGTCACTATAATTAACCTTTTTCATCTTCTACAAATTATATCTACCAGTTTTGATTCATTTCATAACATGTGCCGGAACTTTAAGATGGGACTCTCAGGAACCGAATCTGGCCAGGAAAGGGGACGTGGGACAAGCCAGCCACGTTCTCACAGGACATTTCCTTCCAGGAGAACCAGAACGCACCTTCTTGGCTTTTGTACGTCATGTCAGCCAACATGGAAAAATGGGCAGCCCTGACCTCACTGTGATCCCTCTTTAAACATTGGAGACTGGGCCGTGGGTACCTGTTCGTTTTTTCTTCCCTAAGTCATTCCTCGGCTACCGCGGCACGTCATGGGATAGGTGTCCTGTGACTCCATGAAAGTACCAGAATCTGTGGGAAGTTGTGAGAAATTATAAATACCTTTGAAATATTCTGTCAGTTCCTAAGTTGTGATGTGTTGCTTTATCTTTAATCTCATATCAACGTTCTCAAATTAAAGTCAGTCCACCATCTTTGAGGAAAGTAAGTGCCCAAAGCCACAACAAGGAATGCATGAACTTGTCAGCAGGAGAGCTGTCTAGCCAGCAGGGCAACTCGACTTCTCAGAAAAAGTAAGAATCCGAGAGTTTCAAAGGATTTATTTGATTTCTCCACATGATCACAGCCATGGCTTTACATCAATAGAGTCTGTTACTACTCACAAACAGAATGCGGGTTAGAACAAAGCGCTCTTTTCCTCCCATAGTAACATAGTGGGTGCCGGCTTCTTGTGAGGAGGTGTCTCTTGAGGTCTGTGAACAGTCCGCATTCAAAACCTGATTCCAGTTGCTTAAAAAAACCTGGGAGGTGAATGGCAGCACCCAAGAGGAGATGCATGCTCTGTGCCACCTCAGTGTGACTGCAGACAGGAGTGACCCAGACGTGCACGCTGTGTCCATGTGGAGGACACGTGCCTCCTCCTGCTTGTCCCGTCTTCACCACCCCCACTTCAATTAATTTTGCAATGCTTCCGTGACTGTTGTTATATAAAATACTTGCAAACTTACTCATTTTTTCAGGCAGGAAGGGTGATGATATTTTACAAGGAAAACTAAGGTGCATGCTTACCTGTGGGGACAGAGCTTCCTATGGAGCGCTAAGCCAACACCTAGTGTCAGGCTTAAAAATCTGCTGTCTTTTCAGCTCATTGTTAAAAAAACAAGAGCCTCCTGCTGCATGCAGTGTGTGACGGAAAGATCACTCTACGCTGGGTGCTGAGACATTTTTAAGCAAGATGTGCGCATCATATCAGGATGAACTTTATTTTTACATTGTTGTACAATTCATTCATAAACTTAAAAAAATACAAATACATGATTTCATTGTTGTCCCAGAAAAGACTTTTGTCACATACCAGCTGCCTTCCCTAAGGGTCTCCTCCTGTCAGCAATTCTGTATGTAACTGAAATAGTTTGTGCAACTTGAGAAAGATGTCCCAAGGGTCTCCCGACAGTGAGGAAGGGTGAGGCAGACATCCTGGGGCCCTCAGCTCTTTCTGCCTCCCCTCCCAGAGGATGCGAGGACAGGGCCCCGAAGCTATGGCTCTGTGATGAGTGGGGATCTATATAGAGGACAGTCCCATGAAAGACACACAGGGACACCAGCTCACTAGGAGCTTTTCCTTCCTAGACAAGATGTGGGCACCATGACTCCAGCCTCCCGAACCCAACTGTGTGCCTTCTGTAGGCACTTCTGATAGCCTGCAAATAAGACATGTGGAAGGATGAAACCTTGTTGGCCTGAACCCACACGCTGAATAGAGTTGGAACCCCAGAGAGGAGCTGAGTGTTCTAGAAGCCCCTTACACGAGGTGCAGCCCTGCTGCCCAGCACAGCTGTAGGACACACCAGGGACAGTGCTGGAGGCTGGAGCGGACTGGCCATGGAGCTCACAGGACAGCCGTGGAGAGGGCCTCAGAGGAAGCCCCTCTGTGGGATTCACTGTTTGTTCATCAATGATGCCCCATCAGAAAGAGCAATTCTGTACCAAACAGCCTGTATCTTTTCTGGAACAACCTAAAGGTCACAGTGCAGCTCTACTCTTGGTACAGAGGAGGGTGAAGAAAAGCCGACATACTCAATATGTTACCACTTTACTTCAACTATTGGTCAACAGTCACACTGATACAGTTTGTAAATGTACAATACGGAGTGCAGCCGTGCGCGACTGATGCCAGATGGCATGCAGTACAGTTCCGCTTTCCCAAGCCAGAGCGACATCCTCGGAACTGCAAGGCAGAGAGTGCCTGGGGGAGCCTGACTCTTAAGGAAAACCAAAGAATTTAGGAGTTGGTGACAGCAGAGTGCCCTCACCAGCCCGGCCTGACCCAGACACACACTCGTCCTTTTTCTTTCTGAGCAAATGCCAAAGAAAGAAATGCCACACCGATGAGAGGACAAAGGTGGGCAGGTTAAAGTCACACTTATTTTTAAAAAGGCTAAACTCTAGATTGCTGTATTTGCTCTCTGTGGAGATTAACAAAGTGCTCGGTTTGCAGATTTGCTGGTACGGTGATCTCAATGACGTGACCAAGGGAGGGGTGTGAGGAGGAACATCAGCAAAGCCCCCAGCCAGCCAGGGTGACACACAGCCAGAGTGGGCTCCCCTCTCGTCCTGCCATCCGGCCACGGCTCGGCGCGCTGTCCACTGAGTGCAGGCCCCGCGGCCCGCAGAGTCAGGCGCCGGCTTCGCCCTTTCTGAAAGGGCTCTCTGCCTGGGCGGGGGCCATGGGGCAGTCCTCGGGTCCCACGGCTTAGGAGCAAAGCACTGGCGGCTGCAGTGGCTCGAAAGGCTGAAACTACAAAGTACAGCCCGTGGGTGACTCAGGCACAGACCCGACTCGTGCAGCGTCTGGCCCCAGGGGAGCGCATGGTGTCACCACAACACAGAAGCGACAAGAGCACAGCTGAGTCATGTGATGCCCTGGCAGCTCACCGGACCATGATGTGGCAGCAGGGCTCTGCCTGGTGGGGGCTGGGCACTTGTCGGCCGGGGTCACATGGGCCACGGTGATGACACAGGGGTTCTGCTAGCACATGGCTACATGGAATTACAACGATCACTGCCACCACTCAGAAAACAAAATGGGAAACACACATGCTGCCCTGGGTTGCTAAACACTCAAACCAGCCTCAGGTTCAGAGTGCTTCCTGGTGGAAGCTCTCTGGGGGCTTCTGCCTGCTGTGGTCTGAGACGGGATGAGTAAGTTATGGTGCTGGGGAGACAGGATGAGAGTTGGTCGTTTTCATGTTGGAGATGAGTGCTTCTGCTGTGTATGGGCGCCCTTCTCAGAGTGCATGAGTGTGCATCGAATCATATGCATATAAACGAAACATGGATCATGAAAATTCACAGTTATCGCAGCCATTAAAGTGTCTAAGAACCTGTGTGACCAATTTCCTAAGACAACCAGATCTTACCTAGTTGTCCTGAGTTGCTACTGTAGGTTACTGCATTTTAGCTATTTGCTTACCTGAAATAACAGAGCAGTTATAATACTGATTATTTATGATAGTATTCTGTTAATAAAATAAGGATTTGTACAAAGCAATATTGGACTTTTTAAACAGATGCTATGTTACTTGGCACAGTTAGTAATGATTCCATAAAGACTTTAGCCAGTCCTAGAGGGACTTCTCTTCTTTGTATGAAAATATGGAAGTATCTGAGTTTGTTCCTAGCATTTAAGGGTTTGGTCTACTGTCTCACACACTCATCTAAGGTACTGTCTTCCTTTCCGGGAAGTGGAGTTCCTTACAAGGTCAATATTGCTAATGTTGTGGACTGAAACGCTTGCCTTTCACACACAAGTGCTACCTATACAGTACATATATATATATATATATATATATATTTATATTATATAAAGTTTACTTACGTATTTTCATCAACCATATCAGGTCTACTTAATTTTTTGCCCATTCAATAAAAGAGCAATAATGCAGCAAGTTTTGGGGGGGGGTTTGTTTTGTCTGTTATTTTTGTATCTCATTTCTTCTCCTAGGCTGGGTTTTCATCTGCATATATATTAGGGAGCAGAGAGCTGGGGGCTGGGGTGGGGGATGCAGCTCAACATGTACTTGGCCGGTGGCACCGTCTCAAGGCTAATGTGGCTGAGGCCCACCCCTCGGACTGAGGTGATCGGAGCCCAGGGTGCCAGTGCTAAGTGAAATCTGGAGCTCTGTTCCATAAAACACGCACCCTGTGGGCTCACAGGGCTCCATTCAGGCTGTGAGGGGCAGAGGGGACAGACGGCAACACGAGTGCCCCGGGTCTGTTGTGAGGCTGGCTGCCCCGGGCGTGCCCTGCGTGGTGTGCAGCTGTTTCAGGGAGCCTGGGAGCCCCCGTCCAGGCTGTCTACACAATTGTGCTGATGCCGCTGGGTTTGGCCTTGCTGCTGGTGGGGGGCGGTGGGGCAGGTGGCTGCCCGTGGTGGTGCACTGCATGGCCCACGTGGGCTGAGGGCAGCGGTGGGTGGCCGTGAATGTGGGCCCCGTAGGCTGGGTGCCCCCCGTGGGGTCCGTGGTGGTATTGTTGTGCGTGCTGGATGTGCTGGGGCGGGTGGTAGTGGTGGTGGTGGTGGTAGGGCGGCGGGTTCTGCTGCATGTGGCAGTACTGGGTGTGATGCCCATGCACCTGGGCCTGCGGCAGACCCTCTGCTGGCCCCGGGTGGTGGCCGGCCAAGGAGTGCTGCGGGTGGGGCAGGACTGGTGGGTGGGGGGGTGGCGGGGGAGGGGCTGAGGGCGGGTGGGCCTGGGGAGGGGGCTTCCCTCTCTTACTCCCAAATAAGGAGCCCAGGAGGGAGGATGAATTAGGCATAGCCTGGTGTGGGCGAGATGGACACTCTCGTGTTGATGTAGCTCTCCGGCGCATGTGAGGACTGCTAATGATGGACCCCTAAAAAGGAAATTCATAGAAATCAAAATTAAAAGACCTTAAAGCACTTATGTCAGAATGATTTTTTTTTTAAATGTAGAAATTCACCCACTGACTGCTAAGGCTTAGCTCAACTTGCTGGCCAGAGGGCGGGGCTGGATGAGGCTGGACTTGGGCCCCCACCTGCTCTCACACTACTGTGCAGGACAGCTTGGGGCGACTGACCTTAACAGAAGTGGGGGGTGAGGGCAGAGGAGGGGGGCCGCCTTTCTGTTCAACCGCCGCAGCCCAAGTGTGACTTCTGCTCTCGTTCTGACAAGCACTGTGAGCCAGGCACCCTGCCTGAGGTTTCAGGTGAGAGTGGCTGGGCTGGGAGGTCCGTGTGTGGTGAGTGGAGCAGGGCCAGAACCCAGTTCCTGCCGAACTCCTACCCTGAACTCCCCTGGGACCTCGCCGCTGGCCTGAGGGCATGTGCTCTGCCCATGTGGGTCCTGAAGTTTCTGGGGAGGTGGTGACAGGGACAGGTGGGACTTAGAAACCTTGTCCCTTGGGGGTGTGGGCTGCCTAGGTGTTTCACTACAGCTACCTACTGCAAACCAAACAAGGAAAAAGAAGGAAACAGAAAAAGATCTGCAAGTGAGGTTAAGATGTGAACAGTAATATAGAGATGGCCAGAGGATGAATGAAATCTCATGAAATCCACACTGAATTTTTCTTTCTCTCAAGATGCCCCTCCTCCCACAAGTTAACTAACAATTCCATGGTGTCCTAACTGCAGGCACACAGCAGTCGCAACTCCAGGGAGGGAGCGACAGGGTGGCGGAGCGTGGAAAGCAAGGGTGGGCACAGACATCCAACAGCAAAAGTGAAGGCTGAGTGGGTGCATGGTGGCCGGTGCCTGCCCGCCTGGGAGCAGGGGTGGCCCGGGCAGGGACCTGGGCTGGGGATGGTTAACCATGCTCAGAGACCACAGGGGACAGGAGTTAAGCAGAAACTAAAACACAAAATCCACAACCACCCCCCACTGTTCAGTCCAAAACAAGCAGTGAGAGGCATGGATGCTTCTAGGCACGGAGGAGAAGCCGGCATGCACAGGTCTGAGGCAGGCAGGGCAGGGAGGGGTGTGTCTGCGTCTCTGTGCGGTAGGGGAAGGAAGAGCAAAAAAAGACAAAAGAGATAAACCAAGGACTGGGGAGGCGACACACAACAGCCAGCTGGACGGAGGTGCTTCCTACTTACTTCCACATTGCTCTCTAGCGATCCCGCACTGCTGCGACGCCCTCGCTTCCCTGCCCAGAACATGCAATACCAGAGGTTAGACACGGACACGAGGCCTGGGGCGCTGCCTGCCTGGCGCTGCGCTGCCGCCACCACGAAGCCTGTGCCGCTGCTGGGAACAGGCGCAGGTGCCAGGCCCACCTGCCTGCAGCAGCCAGGTGAGAGGGGTTGGAGCAGGGGCTTGGGGGGAAGCCAGCAACAGTGCAGGAATGAATTTTAAAAATGGAGTTTTCAAAAAGCAAAAAATAAATAAATAAACAAAAATTTAAACCAGCCCCAACTTCATATGCCTTCTCCTGGACCGGCAGTCTGTGGGAGGGGCCTCGGAGCTGGGGCGTGTATACCCGTGGGCTGGACGCCTCCAGCTCTGGTCTGTTCACCCCAACTCGGGAGAACAGGAGAGGGGGCGAGGGCAGCCTCTGCAGCAGCCACGAACACACACAGCGTGCTTGGTCCTCAGCGGCCCTGTCTTCCAGTGGGTTCCATATATATATGTATATATGCACACACACACATACACATATATATATTCCCCCTGCTTTTATTGGCAGGGTGGGGACTGATGGTTAAGACGAAACTAAACTTCATGTCCCCTTTTCCTCCTGGGTGCCTTTGGGGGCTGAGTTTCGGTTTGTGCAGTGCCCTGGCCAGGGCAGGAGACAGGGTTGGGGACTGAAGGGCAAAATTCCTCCCAGCCCAGGGCCCCTCTGCTGGCACTACCCCCCCAGGACGCCACAAAGCATTCCCTAAGGCAGGAGGTCTCTTCCTTATGTCCCTGGGGCAGGGTACACAGCAGGCATTCAATATTTGCTGGCTCTTTCAAAAGAAGGTCGAGTCTTGCTCTTGGCTCCGGATGTCCAGGGTCCAGCTCAGCCTCCACACTCCGTTTGGAAGACCCATCCGTGGGTTTCTGCAGGCCACGACCTGACACACCAGGTGTGCCCAGCCATGGGGGCCCGCTCTGGCCAACCGCCTGGGAGTGAGGATGGGAAGAGGGGACAGAGACTGGCCCTCCCTGCTTGACTTTTTCTAAGCTTCCATCTGTGCAGCATTGGCTATGAGTGAGTATCACGCTGGACATGTCAGTTGTACAGGCGTCACCGTGTCCATGACAGAGAGGACACCGAGGCCCAATTCCCACAGGGAGTGGGCTTCACACCCAGACCTGCCTGCCCACTTCTAGGGCTGGATGACTTGGCCACACTGCTTTCTGAGCTGGACCCAGGGCTAGGACCCTGGAGGAAAGAAGAGACTGCCGCGCGCCTCCCTGCTGCCCACCCTGCCCAGCTTCTGGAGTGAAAGTGCTGCTCCTCAAAGCCAGACCAGGGTCACCAGCCAAGCACTGGGTGAAGAGAGTGTCTGTGGGTTTGGGGCCTCACAGTGGTTGTCTGAGTGTGCTGGGCTGTGCCTGGGATATGGCTTCAGTCCTGGGCACAGACACTGACTCGGGGAGTCCAGTCACTTTGCATTGCCTGCCAACCCCCACACCTGAGGTCCAGATGGGAGTCTGGGTCAACAGATGCCCTGCTCGGCTCTGGCTTGTGTGAAATGGCTCTTGGGACAGGGCTGCACCACAAATTAGGGGTGAGAGAAGGGTCACATTTCCTCCCCTTTCTGCCTGTATAAGAAAGGAGGCTGACCTTTGTTCCCTTCCTGTGGTCCAGGGACGTGAGCAGAGTTAGAGTCTAGACTCCCAGAAGGAGGCTCTTTGGGCAGGATGTGGCCTGCCTGGCACTGCTTAGCCTCTTTATCTCAGTTTCCGCATCTGCAAAACGGACGTGACCTCCCTCCTCCACTCCCTCCTGGGTGGCCATGGCCATCAGACGCTCAGGACACTGTGGCACCACGTGCAAATGCTGAGAGCCAGATCTCTGCCATCTTTGGGGTTTTAAAATTAGCTGTTTGGCCCCTTTAAGGCCTGGGCATCCCCCAGACTGACTGAAAACCAGGGGCAGAGGAAAGAAGGCCTGCCCTGCCAGTGTCCTGCAGCCTCTTCCAATGGCCTGCTGTTCCCGACAGGCGCTGGGCCAGGCCTGAGAGCTGGGGGTGGCCATCCACATGGTGTCCCCAGGTGGAGTTGAACACAGCCCTCCTCCTTCTGCCCAATTTAGGCTGACATGTAGGTGTTCCGTGACTTGGCTGTCTTGGAGTGATGCGAGTGTCTTAAAATCTATCTTCTTGATGTCTCAGATCAGCAGGGGATGTAGGCTGACCCCAGGGTCTCTCTCTGCCCTGAGTCCCAGAGCCTGGTGCTCACAGGCACTCACAAGCATGTGCCCATGGCAGACCTGTGCAGATGCCCTGTGCACACGTGCACGGGCTGACAGGGACGTGCCAGAATAGTGGCCTATGCCACACACATGCACGCACACGCAGCCACACGGCCCCGCCTGTGCCCACCCTCGCCCACTTCATTCTGTTTTCAGCCTCCCAGTCCTGCACTAGCCTCGAGTGAGCCCCGGCCCAGTCAGCAGCCCCCCCTAGTACCAGATCAGGCCTCGCCAACCCTGGCGACATGCTGCCTGGAGGCATCTGGAACCATTTTTCTGGAAGGGCTCCCAGCATGGTTCTTCAGAGCCATTGCTGCTTCCTCAGAGCCATGACAGGATGCCATGCAGCAGGGCTCTCCTCCCCAGCCAGGGTCCTCATCTCGTGACCCTCAGCAACACTGGGGGCCAGGCAGGTGACCTGGCTTGGTAACCATGATGGAAATGACAGCTTTGCACACTGCCGGCTGTTTGAGCCAGGAATGCTCTGAAGGCTTTCCTGGCATTGACTGTTCTCACAACAGAGGGGAAACTGAGGCCCGTGGTGTAACGTGCCAGAGTCTGATGGCCAGAGAGCAGGCAGAGCGGAGAGTGAGCTCATGCAGCCCGATGGAGGTCACGATGCTGCATTGCATGCTCCGCGGGACTTGGCACGGTTGGGGAGTGACGTGGCCAGGCCGACAGCAAGCACAGCCCCTCTCTGGGCCCCAGGCTGCTTCACATGTGGCAGCAGGGGCTGCTCTGTCCACCCACCACCAGCGCCTGTCATTGCCGCAACCCTCTCAGATGGGGCTGTCCTGGAGCAGGACGTGGGAGGTCAGAGGCATCCCCTTGAGTGGTGACTGCTGCAGGCAGGTCCTCTCCATGGGGACTCGGTGCTGGCCAGCTTGGCTGTGAAGGGGCCAGAGGGACACTAGGGGCCTCTGGACATGTCCACCATGACCTGACTGATCTGGGGGCAGGCACTGAGGCCTGGTCATCCCTGTTTCCTTAGTCCTTGATCTCAGGCCAGCAGGGCTCTTGTGCCACTGGAATGAACACTGGATGAGGAGTCTCAGCTGAAGGAAGACTGTGGCAGAGAGCCACCAGGTGACGCACTGTAGCTGGGGCCAGAGCCCAGCCCCCTTCCTCAAACTCTCTGAACGTCAGAGGCTCCCGGAGGTGTCTGTGGATGGGCTTCCTCCAGGGCCCCAGCCATGGCCACATAATGGGGCTACAGGGGCTGGGGCCATGTCCATGGTGTGTGCTCTCCTGGGTAGATGTGCAGTTGCAGATCTGGGGCAGCTGCTCTCAGGGTCCCCTGCTGCAGGAGCAATGATGTGCCGCCAACCACTGAGGGGAAGCCCCCTGAGGGCCTGCCTCCTCTTGACAAGGTGTCTCAGGGTCACCAGCTCAGGCTCAGTGCTGTGAGGCCTGTGGCAAGTGGGTGGGCGTCACGCTGCCCTGCTCAGTCCAGAACTCGGCGTCCTGCTTCTCCCACTGCCCAGTCCAGCACCCTCCCAGGAGGCTGCCAGCCCTCGCCTGTCTCACCTGGACGCGACACGCACCTCACCTCATCCCAACCTTCCCAGTGCAGGGGCTCTCTGGGAGCTGTTCCTGGGTTTGTCTTTTTTTTTTTTTATTGCAGGCCCAGAGAGGACTCAATCGCTAGAGTCCTCCTTAGCTTGGAATCCCCAAGTAACAATGGCAATAGCAATACCAACAGGAACAGCCAGCCCTGGAGCTCCGCCCCTCACGTAGATCAGCCCGACTAGGTGTGGCTGGCCATGAGGGCCTCAGTTCCAACAGAGCCACAGCTACCTGAGAGGGGCTGGACAAGGCCCCAGGCCCTCCAGGGGCTTTACCAGAGAAGGGAGAGGGCAGGGCCTGCCACACTGCACAAACTCAAACAGAGGCCCCACCCTGCAGCCTGCAGAGGCCCAAAGCAGTCGGAGTGCATTTCACACGGCCACTGGGAAAACCAGTGGTTCTCAACCTGGGCTGATCTTGCCCTCCAGGGGACACCTGGCAATTTCTGGAGCTGTCGACGACTGTCCATTCTGGGGAAGGATTACTGGCATCAAGTGGCAGAGGCCAGGAAAGCTGCCAGCCCTCTTGCTGCACCCAGGACAGCCCCACAGCAAGGGCTCACTTGGCCCCAAATCATTCGTGCCTGGGTTGAGAAGCCCTGGGTTAAACCCTCATGCTGGCGACTGGCAATGGCTTTCTGATTTTTTTTACTATGGAAAAAAAAAAATGACAAAACAAAAGCAAAGGGAAAAATCCAACTAAAAAAGAATAAAAAGGATCTCAGAACTCAGTAAGGGGCGGTGCTACTGGCGGGCAGGCACCAGACGGGAGGCCCGGGCAGGTGGCGCCTGAAGCAGTGTGGGGCAGGGCGGGCAAGCCCCCAGCCCCTTGGGGACAGTGGCCCATCTCTGGCTTCGAGGGTCTTCCCAACAGACAAGCATGTCAGGCTCCTGGGGTGGGCAGAGCTCTTGGTCTGGCGCCTGGAGCGTCAGCACAGCTGTGTGCCCGCTGCGCGACAGGGCTGGGCCCGCGCTGGCCCAGGCAGCGCTGGCAGGCCAAGCAGTGTGCAGCGGCACTGGCAAGCAGCCCGCCGGGGAAGCTGCAGGAGAAGCTCCCGGCCCCGATAAGGCGCCCTACCCGTGGCGATCCTGGAGGGGTTAAACGGCTGCCAGCAAATTAAACACACACAGAAACAAAGAAACACCCACAACAATCACAGTCCCCACGGGGCTTTCCCCAACACCCCCAGGGCTGGAGGGAGGGCCTACGGAGACAGCAAGGCCCGGGACAGCGGGAAGGGGCTCCAGACAGTTAGAGGGCTTCAC
>CAUYRT010049230.1:0-12403 GCA_963574885.1 Lepilemur ruficaudatus
TCACATGTATTTTTAGTTGTCCAATTAATTTCTTTCTATTTATAGTAGAGATGGGGTCTCGCTCTTGCTCAGGCTGGTCTTGAACTCCTGACCTTGAGCTATCCACCCGCCTCGGCCTCCCAGAGTGCTAGGATTACAGGCGTGAGCCACAGCGCCCGGCCGAAATGATACTTTTATAAGTCAATAATTTCTTCTGCATTTACTAACTGGAATTCTTCTGAAAGTACTTTATCTCATCAAATACTTGGTTATCCTGAAAATAGAGTAGGTAGGCTATGTGCTTTGATTATTTCACTTTATTAACCCATTTTCAGAATAATAAATTAGTGTCCTGGTAACCTTCAAAGTTGGTCAATTATTAGTATCGATATGAACTCATGAATTGCATTTTAAAATTGAGGTATTTTAATTCATTGTAGCATTATTCTTTTTGACCCTCAAATTGTTTTCTTGCTTTCAGACACAAGATTTACCAAGCTCATTTTGTACATTTCCTGCTCCAAACCTGAAATCAGTCATTTTTCCAAAGACACCTGACTCCTTTGAGTGGAAAGAGGTATTTGGAGACAACAATCTGGGTAGGGATGCTCACTGTTACTGGGTTGATACTGATTCAGAGGACATGTCTAGGAAACATTTTTTGAGATAAGAAATTAAATAATAATTTCATTCTGACATATTCAATTTAAAGTTAATATTTTAAGATTTACTTCTTTTATTTTATACCACCATTATTTGCTCTATCCTGACATATATATATATATATATATATATATATATATAGGTACCAATGTTATTCCTATTTTATACTAATGACTACAGAATATAGAATAACCAATATATTCTATAAAATAACTATCTCATTATTTTTCCTAACTATGAATATATTGAATGCAGTTCAAGATTTCTTTGTGGTTTCTTTCATCTTTAGGGTATATCCCACTAGGGATTTACAGTAAAAAATTCTTCCTTGAGCTCTGACTGCTGTTTTTAAATTTACCTATTGTCTAATTCTCCCTTTTTTAAGCTTTAAAAATTTGGATTCATGATTTTTATTAGCTCCTATTGTTTTCTTACTTTTTTTTTTTTTTTTTACCTTTTTTTCTTAAATTTGGGTTTATGTTTCCATTGGCTTTGTGGCCATATTTTTGTAGTGTACCTTCACTGTAGGTATACTTCAGGCCATTATTTTCTTCCTCTTTTTTTGAGGGGGAGAGGTAGGTAATATCTTCGTATGGGGCTTGACTCCCACAACCCTTTTCTGTCACTCATATGTAACTGAAATGGGCTTTTATATATTCTATATGTTAAAGAGAAATTTTCTGTGTAGTGGGATGGCATTGGGCTATGACAGCTTTTCTAGTTTTACTGCTGCAGGATTCCTCCTTCTTGTTATCTTCAAGTATTAAAACACATGGTCTTTCTGTGTAGCCACCTCTGCCACAATATTGCTATTACAGGAGCTCAGTGAAGACTCTATTCCAGGGAGATTTTCCAAAATAAAAAGCTCTTTCTGGAAGGGAAATTTTGTGAAGTATTTCTAAAAGTCTTGAGGATCCAGGCCACCCCAGCATGATCTGGCCTTCCTACAGTACCTCTGTCTTCACCTATAATTTTTTCTCACTTACATTATACATATATAGTTCTTCACTCAGAATAGGGCTCTCTCTTTTAGGGGTGAGCACTGTGTGATTCTCTGGTATGAGGGTCTTTTTTTTTGTAATTTATAAAGAGAAGAAATTTATTTCTCATGGTTCTGGAGGCTGGGAAGTCAAATATCAAGGTGCCGGCATCTGGTGAGGGCCTTATTGCTGTCATCCCATTGTGGAAGGCAGAAGGGCAAGAGAGTATATATCGGCACCAGGGTCTTAAAAGTAACTTTTGATTTTCTTTTATACCTTTCCATACCACTGAGATCCCCAGGGGAATTTGCTGCTGGTGCTGGTGGTGGTTTGGTTCCATCTGCTCATATTCTAGGGTTCACTGGGATATCTTTCTCTAATTTTATTGAAGATGTTTTTCATGTTTTTTGGATGCAATCCTAGTTGCTTAGTGAGATAATTTTTTGGTGAGAAAACTTAAAGGCATTCAAAAACTATATTGCCATTGTCTTCTTTCCTCTCATTGCTCTGGTCCTATTACCTATATACCCTCATTTTAATAGTTTATAGCAAAAAATTAAAATGCTAATATTTAAATTCATTAGAGTTCTTGTGCTTTTCTGATAGGCAAGATACCTACCAAAAATCATGTGTGCTATAAGATTCTGCACCAAGCTAACATGAGAGGAAATAAGAAATTTACAAGAACTTAAAACTGCAACAGCTCTTTGCTAACATCCTCATACTCTTAAGTTATTTATCCAGCAAATATTTATTTAGCATGAAAGCACAGACAGAAAAAGAGGTTTGGATCTTATCTTAGGACCTCACAGTTTAGTGAGTAATATTAAACTTAGAACAGAATTAAAAATATAATACTACGGCTATACAAAGTAATGAATGGTTAATTCTCTTTAGGAAGAGGGGTTTTTTTTTTTTTTTTGAGACAGAGTCTTGCTCTGTTGCCCAGGCTGAAGTGCAGTGGCATCACCATAGCTCACTGTAACCTCAAACTCTTGGGCTCAAATGATCCTCCTGCCTTGGCCTCCCAGAGTGTTTTAGGGTTATAGGTGTGAGCCACTGTGCTCGGCCTTGAATAGGTTTAAATATAGACATGTAATATTAGTCAGCCATTAAAATTACACTGTAAAATATTATTTACTAAATGGAAAGAGTTCACAATATATGGTTAAGTTAATGAAAGCATGTTATAAAATATAATCCCACTTTGTTCTCATGTTTACATGCATGGGTTTGTGTGGATAGAGAAATACACATGACATCTATGACTGTAATTTAGTACAACAAAAAAAATTTTTTTTTTTTGAGACAGAGTCTCACTCTGTTTGTTGCCCAGGCTAGAGTGCCATGGCATCAGCCTAGCTCACAGCAATCTCACACTCCTGGGCTCAAGTGATCCTCCTGCCTCGGCCTCCCCAGTAGCTGGGGCTACAGGCATGTGCCACCATGCCTGGCTAATTTTTTCCATATATTTTTAGTTGGCCAATTCATTTCTTTCTATTTTTAGTAGAGACGGGGTCTCGCTCTTGCTCAGGCTGGTTTTGAACTCCTGACCTTGAGCAGTCCTCCGCCTTGGCCTCCCAGAGTGCTAGGATTACAGGCGTGAGCCACCGCGTCTGGCCTAGTACAACAATTTTTGAGAGACATCTGGCAACACCTAGAAATTCTGCTTCTAGATGTATACATAGAAGTACAAGATAATAATACAAGAAGTTTGTTGCAGTATTTATGTAATAAAAAAGGAAATAATCAGTAGAAAAATGAATAAATATCAACAGATGACTGGATAAACAAACTATAGTATATACATAAATGGCATATTATTCAGACATAAAAAGGAATGAAATTCTGATACAGGCTGCAATATGGATGAAGCCTGAAAACATTATGCTAAGTGAAATAGGGCAGACATAAAAGGACAAATACAGTATAATTTCATTTATATGAGGAACCTCGCAGAAAGCAGAACAGAGATACCAGGGGCTGGGAGGGAGAGAGGAATGGGGAGTTAATGATTAATGGGTACAGAGTTTCAGTTTTGGATGATGAAAAAGGTCTGGATATGGACAGTAGTGATGGCTGTACAACTTTGTGAATGTATTTTATGTCACTATATCGTACACTTAAAAATGGTTAAATGGTAAATTTCCTGTTATGCATATTTTACTACATTCACACTCACTGGCTACATTCATTCCCACATTGGCTAGTTATGGGAAGTCTTTGTCCTAAACATCATAGACAACAGGAAGGTTTGATCATGCCACTAGTTTTGCCTGGAAAGTACCTAAAATAACCAAACCCCAAATGTATCATAGCTTATTCCTCTCCAAGCTTTGTTGCTTACCTGTATCAGGCCTGGCATAATCTCCGGCAAAAGCAGGTTAAGAGTTTCCTTGGACACTCTCTCTATCACTTTTGTTTGCATTTTGATTGCAGCCAGATTAATTGGGTAATCTGCTGTTTGGATGATAGGACAAAGCACTTTGATGCATTGTTCTGGACTAATTGAAGTGGCCAATACTGATGCTGCTTCCTCAGCAGATCTCACCACCTAAAACAAACAGGAAATTAAGCCAGAAAGTAATTTTTAAAATGTGATACTATGTTCTGTAAGTATAAATTTCACAAAGTATTTAATATGACATATTTGGAATTTGCTTTGAAAATACAGTAAACCCACACAGAGAAAATGTGAGGGTACAGATAAAACAGATTGGCAAAATGTCAATAACTGTTGAAGCTAGATGATGGATATATGGGGCTTTATTACACCTTTCTTCCCTCTTTTGTGCTCTTTTACTGTTGGCAAAAGTAGTTTTTAAATAAGATTTTGACCTAGTTGTGCTAGGGTGTGGAGGCTCTATTTACCTAGTGTATAATGTGAACGGAGTCTCCCGCATCATCTATGCTAAGGCCCTGCTCATTATTAACAACTCTCATCTCAAGGAATGCTAGTACTCTTTGTATCACATTAATAAGAAATAAAATAAAAAATCACTATTAATGTGTTACCAAAAGTTAACATACTACTCCTCCTTCTTTTCATAATGATTTTCTTTCCTTTTGTATTGGGCTTGGGGAGGGTAAAACACTGGTTTTGCAGTGAGGAGAAGAAATGGTTGTCTATCTTCTTATTAGAATCTGTAATCTCTAAAGATGATCTTAAAAACATGTAAACATAATTGCTTTTTATGCTACTTGATCAGTGTTTCACTTATGACTTCAACTGATGAAAGGTGCTTAGAAAGGTATAGTGGAAAATACATTGAAAAAAAAAAATACACTGGAAGTCAGAAGACCTAGGGCTAATTTCAGCTGCAATGCCTTAAGAATGTCAATTTTATATTTTGTAAAAATAGGGATGCTATAGGCCTTATTTGGGTTAGAAAGTGTATGACTAAACTACAAATATTAAATAGTGTTTTTTAAACTTTCAGTGAGATGCTATAGATTTATCACTACTAAATACCAGCTGAACTAAAAAAAGCTGTATAAAAATCCAGATAGATTTAAAAGTTATGATTCATTCTCCTAGAAGGTTCACAGTGAAATCTTTTAAAAAAGTAAATTACCCCAAGGCCTTCAATTTCTCCACATCCTCACCAACATTTACTATCTGTCTTCCTCGAGGATGTTAAGTATTATCTCATTGTAGTTTTAGCTGCATTTTCCTAATGACTAATAGTGTTAATCATCTTTTCATGTGCTTATTGCCATTTATAAATTTTGGGAGAAATGTCCATTAAGATTCTTTTCCCATTTAAAAAACTGGATTATCTTTTCACTGTTGTGTTGTAAGACTACTTTTGTACATTACAGATATCAGTACCTTATCAGTTATATCAACTGCAAAATTTTTCTCTTATTCTGTGAGTTGTATTTTCACTTTCCTAATAATACCTTTGAAGCACAAAAGTTTTTAATTTTGATGAAGTCCAATTTATTCGTTTTTTTAATTAGTTGCTTCTGATTTTGGATTTATATTAAGAAACCATTGCCTAATCCAAAATAACAAAGATTTACACCTCTGCTATCTTCTGAGAGTTTTATGGTTGTAGCTCTTGCATTTGGCTTTGATTCATCTTATCTCACTGCTGTTTTTTTTTTTAAGACAGAGTCTCACTCTGTGCCCGGGCTAGAGTGCCATGGCATCAGCCTAGCTCATAGCAATCTCAAACTGCTGGGCTCAAGCGATCCTCCTGCCTCAGCCTCCCAGGTAGCTGGGACTACAGGCATGTGCCATCATGCCTGGCTAATTTATATATATATATATATATATATATATATATATATATATGTATATGTGTATATATATATATATAATTTTTAGTTGCCCAGCTAATTTCTTTCTATTTTTTTTTTAGTAGAGATGGGGTCTTGCTCAGGCTGGTCTTGAACTCCTGAGCTCAAACGATCTCCCGCCTCAGCCTCCCAGAGTGCTAGGATTACAGGCGTGAGCCACCATGCCCAGCCCTCACTGCTATTTCAACTTTCGTTTTTTAACTTTCCTTTTGCTAATGTCTTGGTCCTACCAGAGACACCTAAATGCTATTACTCAGGTGCTTTTTCTTAGAAATGTAGTTCTTATTTGAAATTTCCTTTTCTAATTCTTTCTGAGATTATAATAAAAATCCTCATGGTTATTTAATCAATGTCACTGGGTAATGGGGGAGATATCATGACCACAAAGTAATGAAACAGGTTTATAGAAATTTTTTCATGAAAGCTATCCTCATTACTTCTTTTTTTCCCTAATATAACACATATTTATTATCTCACAGTTTCTGTGGGCCAGGAATCCAGATCTCTGGTCAGGATCTGACAAGACTCAATCCAGATGGTAATTGGGCTATATTTTTGTCTGGAGACCTCACTGAGCAAGAATCTGCTTCTGAACTCATTCAGTTTGTTGGCAGAATTAATTTCTTTGTTCTTGTATGCATTAAGGCCCTGGCTTTTTCTCTCTGTCAACTGGAGGCTGAAAAATATGAATGCTTCACAAATTTGTGTGTCATCTTTGTGCAGGGGCCATGCTAATCTTCTCTGTATTGTTCCAATTTTAGTGTATGTGCTGCGGAAGTGAACACCCTTATTACTTTATTGAATAAACTTGTAACATATATATAGCTCCTATAGGCAATTTGCCACTTAAAAATAACAATGATTTGTTATCTCCATTAGTTACTTAAAAAAAGCAAATCCTTATTGCTATGTGGAAAGTGAAGATAAGACTGGTGAATTCTAAGTAGAAAACTAAAAGTGAAGTGAAGGAGAAAATGAAATCAGATAAATTATTTCTCAGAGCTAGCCGTATTTTAGGTGAAAGGCCATGATATCAACATAATTCATTTAATAGAAAATAAAATATGTTTATGACTTAATCAAGTGTTACCTTGAATATCAAAGTAAGTGTTCATCAAGAAAATGATTAATAAGAGTATATTTTATACAACATTTACATGTTTCATGTAGTAATGAGAATAAAATAATTTAGGTCTCAGGTAACTTACCTCCTTATGAGGATCTTTATGAGCTTCCAATGTTTTCATGACGGTCAGTTCTGCATAGTTTTTAAATCTTGCTGGTTGATGCCTTAGGATTTCTCTTAAAACCTTTAATGCCAAAGCCCTGATTGTAGGCTAAGAGGAACATTTAAATGTTTTTAATATTTTAGTTTATAGATACTCTTTAACATTTTTAATTTCTGTAACTTAATGTTAATTTCTTAACATTGGGGAGGAAATGCAGGCAACTGCATAAAGTATGTAGTATATTACGTGATTAAGTTTTTACATCTCTAATTGAAAACATGTATCACACTTTCTGTATTTGCAAGAAATCAAGAATCAACCATATTCTGACTATAAAAGGAAATTATACTTCTGAATAACTAATTTAAATATACTTTTCTGTAAGAAATTCAGCCTGTACTCTTTCATTTTTCCTGTTGTTAACTGTTCAACATTGTTGAGCTACTTGGTGAAGAAAAAGTACTTTATAGTGAAGATTTCATGCAGAAAGCAGCAGTAGAATAGACTCATTTTCCCAATTTCCAAATCTGTGCAGTACCTGATTAATAGGCAATCTAAAAGAGACAGGAAGGACAGGCTATTGTTTACATATTCTGTCATTTACCTCTTTATCCCCAAGGGTTTCAAGCAATAAAAGCAATATTGTTTTGAAGTGTTCATCCCAAACACTGAAAGATTCTTCCTGTGTCAGTTTCATGAGTTCATAGAGGGCGATTTTTCTTTCTTCTACACGTTCATTATGGTTAGACAGCTCCTTCAACAACTCTGCAACTAGGTCAGAATGGTCTAGGGAAAGATCTGTCAAAGGGACGTGATGTTAATTCCGTAACTTTATAGGTTGACTCTCGTAAGCATAGGGATGACAACTTTCTAACATTATGAAACATAGACATAATCAATGTTGTTTATAAAAAAAACAAAGAAAAAAGACATTTTCTTTTTAATCTTGTCATTCCCAAAACACTGAAGCTATTTTAAAACTTTTTATATAATCTGTCAATTAGAGTTAAAGAAAAAAAAAAAAACAAAAAAACTGTTTTATAATAAAAATACTTAAGAGAGACCAGTATAATGAACCCCTATATACAGATTTAACAGTTTTCAAGATTTTACCACTCTTACCTCATCTTGGTCCCCATCTCCTTTGTTTTCTTAAGTGTTTCTAGCAAACCCCAAATACGTCATTTCTTCCTTATATACTTCAGTATGCATTTTCTATGGTGTCATGCGTGGAGGCTCACAATGTCTATCTATTTCACTTTTAGTGATGCTAATAATGATCACTGGATATAAGTGGTGACAATCTCATCCCATCATTGTAAGGTTACCTATTAATCTTTTAACTCATGGCTTTGCCCACTGATTGTTACTCAGTTATTTTAACAGGAGTTAAAAATGGTGATTATCTAATCGTATCATTCTTTCCATGGGTTAAATTCTTCTGTAGAATGTAATTTTATCAACTAGAGCTATTTTGAATACCCTGAAAAATCATTTGACAGAAAAGGCAGAGTAGATGCTTCATATAGTTCTCTTTAAATTTCATAGTCAAGAGTTGGGCTTAATAGTTACTAGTGAGTTTTGATTTGTTTTTGCTTTCTTTTCAAAACTATAATTAAAACTCGTGGATTTTAGGAACTTTTTTTTTTTTTAAGAGACAGTCACTCTGTCACTAGGCTGGAGTAAAGTGGCACGATCATAGCTCACTGCAGCCTCGAACTCCTGGGATCAAGATATCTTCCTGCTTCAGCCTCCTGAATAGCTAGGACTGCAGGCGCACACTACCATGCCTGGCTATTTTTAAATTTTTTTTATTTTTTAGAGACAGGGTCTTGCTATGTTGCCCAGGCTGGTCTTGTACTCCTGGCCTCAAACAATCTTCCTGCCTCAGCCTTCTAAAGTGCAGGGATTACAGGGTGTGAGCCATTGCGCCTGGCCTTTATGAATGTTAAAGGGCACTTATTGCTTGTTTTTCTACAGTGATCAGATAGTGCTTTGAATCATTTTTGTAGAAACAATAGTTAAATCTAAAAGTTCACATTAGAGCATTACAAAATATCAGAATTGTTCTTAAATTCTTTTGATGATCAAATACATGATTAATTCAGGCTTTAAGGGACTTGAGCAGGCAGTGGCCTGAGCTTGTGCCATAGATTCATTTCCTTCCTAACTCTTTCTCTGGGTATACTGCACACCAATCAATATTAAAACAATATGGCTGGTTTAACAAGAACTACTGCAGCAGGATAAATTTATCTCTATAAACCTCACAAAAATCACTCCTAGAAAAGTATAAGTTATCAAACTTTCACAGATGTCCGAGGATCATTTAATCCTCTGACACATCTAATCCAACACATCTAATCATTCTGATTAGAGTGTATTTTATTTCAGCTAAATAAAGGAAATTCATAAGAAAATACTTTTCAAAGGAAGTTCTCTTTTCCATGAAAGTTGGCTTTGTAATTGATTCAAGCAGATAATTAGAAATGACTTGACATAATGGTCTGGACAGAGGACTGGCAGAAAAATAATTTCTGGCACAGAATGCATGTCAATTATTTAAATTGAAACTGAGCTATTTGTATTATATTAATGAGATACACCTAAAGTACTGAATTTTTCCTCTTTTGACACAGAGGGGCACTGTGGTCAAGTGAAAAGGACATGGGCTCTGTAGTCTCATCAAACCTCTGCCTCTTACACTCTGTGTGACTGGGGCATTTTCTTAATATTGCTGAGCCCAAACAGGTAGGAAGGGTACCCACATAGAGTGGAGACCAGGGGTGAGCAGTTGGAGCCAAAGTGGAGTGAGGAGGGCATCCATGGCTTTGGGTGAGGGTGGAATATCAAAGCCCAGCAGGATGAGCAGTGGATCTGTGCAAGTGAGGAGGTGGTAGTGGAGATGGAAAACTGGTTGCATACAGACTAATCAAATAAGTATATATGAAAGATAATAAAAGCTTGGTTTCTTGCTGTCAGAAAAAAGGGTTATCAATATGGAAACGAAGGAAATGAGACTTAATCCCATTGTGTCAGAATGGAATTGGAGCTACTGGTGTAAATGCATGGCTTTTGATAGATATAGATATAGAAATAGAGATGTAAATCTCTATACTCACTCCCCCACACCCCTGCACATACTTCCTCGCTCTGGCTGTGGAGAGGTCTGGGGGGTAGTGACATCCCACTAGCAGTAAGTGTATCTAGTGTCCAGACTTCAGCTGTTAAAAACCATTTTCTATTAATTGGAACAATGAATCCTTGGAGAAATGGTTGATTCCAGCATTGAACCAGGGATAGTAAAACATTTTGTTGTGCCAGAATACAAGGACGGGGACATGTCAAAAGAACACCAAGTGCCAGCTTGAATGGGAACCTGCTGGTCAAATCAAGGACAATTTGAGCATCAAAATAAATAATCATAGTTAAAATTATACTCTATTAAGTATGATAGGAAAGTATGAGTCCATACAGTTATAAACATGCACATCAATTTTTTAAATGAATAAATTTCAAGTTTAATGAGGAACAGTATATACCCTGTTTTAAAATATCTCTTCATAAGATATGTATTTATTACAAAGAGAAAAAGTAGCTTCACAGTGAGGAAGCCTGGTAAGCACCACCATACTTAAGTGATCAAAGTTAACATCATCGGTCAGGCGCAAAGTGAAATCATGCATTACTATTTGATAGGGTGCAATGAAAAGAATGCAGTATTACTGATGTGAAGAATGCATAATCTGACTCAAACATGAGAAAATATCAGACAAACCTACATTCAAAGACACACTACAAAATAACTGGTTTTTAAACCTTCAAAAGTGCCATGGTCATGAGAGCCAAGGAAAGACTGAACACTGAAGGAGAATAAGGAGACATGATAATTAAATTTTCATTCGTAATGTGTGATTCTGAACTGAATCTTTTAGCTATAAGAAATTATTGGGAGATTCTGGGAAGATGGTGGAGCAGGAAACACCAGGACTGTGTCCTCTTACCTAGACACCAATTGCACTGGCAGAATCTGTCTGATTTAACTATATTTTGGAACTCTAGAGTCTATTGAAGGTTTGCAACTTCCAGGGAAAGGCTTGAATGGTAAAGTGCAGTTAATTTCTATCAATTTCAGATCTACCACAGTAGCAACTACCTCCAATCCCTTGGCAAGCCACTGTGCACGTGTTCCTGAAGCAGCTTGCACACAGCTTGTGGGAGCCTGGGTGTAAGTAAGAACCCTGTCCTCAAAGTAGGATCTGTGCTCTGATCACTGATGCTTTTTTTTCCCTTCCAAAGACCCTTTCTTATTCATGATCACTGCTGCTTCTGATCACAAAGGTACAGAAAAAGAGGTGGGCAGCCATTGTTGTTACACTTTTCCCACTGTTGCAAGCCCCTCCCCCTCTAGCTGAAGTGACTTCCAGGGGCTTAAAGGACTGGCAACTTTCCCTTACCCCCTTCCTTTTTCTCTTTTTCTCTTTTTGAGAGCCAGATATTAAAGACTAAGATATTAAAAAACAACCATATACACAGGGAAAATTAGAAAGTGGCAACACGTGCTCAAGGAAGGATGCAGGCTCCGAAAAGATCTGAAAAGACCTTAAGTTTAAACCTTAAGCTTATCCTTGGCACAGAGATAGCCTACAACGATGAAAATCAAAAACAACAAACAATAACAAGAAAACAGAAAACCCTGGGTTGGGGAAGAATCAGATTTCCATAGTTACCACATTATTAGATTCAAATGTCTAGTTTTCTACAAAAAATCACACGGCACACAAAGAAATAGAAAGTAGGGCACATTCAAAAGAAAAAATAAACAAAAACTGACCCTGAAAAAGTTCTGATGGCACATCTATTAGACAAAGACTGTAAAACAACTGTCTTAAAGATGCTTGAAGAAGTAGGCCGGGCGTGGTGGCTCACGCCTGTAATCCTAGCACACTACACTGGGAGGCCGAGGCGGGTGGATGGCTCAAGGTCAGGAGTTCAACACCAGCCTGAGCAAGAGTGAGACCCCCATCTCTACTAAAAATAGAAATTAATTGGCCAACTGAAAATATATAGAAAAAATATTAGCCGGGCATGGTGGCGCATGCCTATAGTCCCAGCTACTCAAGAGACTGAGGCAAGAGGATGGCCTGAGCCCAGGAGTTTGAGGTTGCTATGAGGCAGGCTGATGCCACAGCACTCTAGCCGGGGCAACAGAGTAAGATTCTGTCTCAAAAAAAAAAAAAAAAAAAA
>CAUYRT010049231.1:0-34029 GCA_963574885.1 Lepilemur ruficaudatus
TCAGACATTGGCCTAGGCAAAGAATTCTTGAAGAAGACCCCCAAAGCAATTAATGCAGCAACAAAAATAAACAAATGGGATCTGATCAAATTAAAAAGCTTCTGCACAGCCAAAGAAACTATCACTAGAGCAAATAGACAACCCACAGAATGAGAGAAAATATTTGCTCTCTACACCTCCGACAAAGGTCTAATAACAAGAATCTACCTAGAACTCAAAGGAATTAACAAGAAAACTGTATTTCTTTACTGATCTTCTGGCATTCCCTTAAGTATGTATCACAAAACCCACGAAAATCTAGCAAAGTATAAAATGTTATTAATAGCTGTAAATGAGAGAGTGAGAGAGAAGATAGAAAGATTATAAATAAATGAGGAGATGAACATAGGATAGACCATGAATAATGTATCTATTAATATAATGCATCTTGCTGTGAGTCAAAGCTGAGAGTAAAACTTTGCATTTTAGGTGAGATGGTCTGGTAACTGGGAAATTAATATATACTGGGTCAAAAAGCTGTGTAACTCATAGGCACCCAAATATTCATAAATTATTTGCTTTATGATGCCATTAACACTTTATATTTTTGTATAATATAGATTCTAATTTTTAACTGTTTCCCAATTTTATTTCAAAACTTTTTATCATTCTATATTTCTCAGATTCCATGTTTCTTTTAAGCATTTATTTAGCAATCATTTTGCCAGCGATTTCACATTAATTTTCTCATTTAATATACAATTTCAAATTTACACACACACACACACACACAGATTAATAAGAAATTAGGAACATATTCTCTGCATAGAACTGTGTTAAATGCTATGGAGATGTGAAAAAAAAAAGAGTGGCATTTGGGTATTGCCAGGTTGTGTGCTACATGTGTTCTGAAAACGGAAAACACATAAAAAAAGAAAATTTTCTAAAACAAAATGCAAATTATAGGACTAGTCAGCATGGTGTTATCTGCTTGTCTGGAGCTAACACTCATCATCAAGAAATGACTTGCTTTTCATAGCTGAAAACATAGGTGTTATAATCCTGCGTCTAGCTGTCATTACTTCAACTCAGGGTGCTGTATTAAGAAATGGAAAGCATGTCAGACAATTGCCCAAAGACTATATATAAAATAACTCTGGATTTTTTGGAACTTTCACCAATTCTTTCACTCATCACAACTTTGCATATTTTCCATTTTTACAGATCCAATGCCTCACTTACACTCTATACAAAGTAGGTATTGGAGGTCTTTTTTTCCATCAATTTTCTCAAGGAGAAAAGGGACTTGCTATGTTCCAAAGTGTATGTATGCCAAAAATAACTAAATTATTAATATATTTTAAATCTGTGCTTTATGTATTTCTATGGAATCTTTTTATATTTTGAGAATACGCAGACCAGAACTCCCCTTCTGACTTGCTGTGGTAAGATAATGTCACACCCTGACAAGCATTAAGAACACCAATTTCCCTCTAACTTTTCTTTCTTTCTTTTTTGTTTTTTGAGACAGGGTGTTGCTCTGTTGCCCGGGCTACAGTGCAGTGGCATCATCATAGCTCACTGCAACCTCAAATGCCTGAGTTCAAGCAATTCTGCCTCAGCCTCTCAAGTACCTGGGTTTACAGTCATACACCACCATGCCTGGATAATTTTTCTATTTTTTGTAGAGATGGGGTCTTGCTCTTGCTCATGCTGGTCTCCAACTCCTGGCTTCAAACAATCCTCCAGCCTTGGGCTCCCAAAGTGCTACGATCACAGGCATGAGCTGTCGCACCTGGCCATCCCTCTAATTTTTTTTAAGTTGTTATTCAAGATACTTGTTGCATTGTCACCTTGAAAGGGTACTATGCATAGTAACTATCTCCATGTTCTTTCCACCTATTGTAAACCCAACACTCATCTGAAACTGCAGTTTTAAGTGTTTCGTTTACCAAATCGCATTGATTTTATTCTCCTTACTTTTCTCCTTCTCAAATCTCCTATCTCACTAACACTTTAAATCCAACATGTACCAAACTCAGCTGTTTTCTCCCCATAAACCAATACTGCCTCTTAACGCTCTTAATTCTGTTAATGATGCTTCTATTCCCTCTCATCCAGATTTGAAAGTTCAAAGTCATTTTCAATTTCTCTCTATCATCTGTCTCACACGATCAGTTGTTGTGCTTATTCTAGGGTCCACATACATGATGTCCTTCTCTTCTGTCTGGATCCTCCTTTCCATTTCAGCCCAGTTCGGGCACTTAATATATTTTAATTGATACTATGTCCTGTACTCTTGTTTTTTCCCATAAGCCATCATGCTTTTCAAGTCAAAAGTCAAAACAATTGTTTTCTGAACGTGTCCTTCATTCTTACCTGTAAGTTCCTTTATTCACTGTTTTTCCCCCATAGAATGTTCTTTCCCATATATCCAGCTACTGAAATATTACCCATCCATAAGAGTAAATTTTATTCCCATGATCATTTATCTGAAATCATGTTTTGATAAAAAGATGTTATAGATGGGTTCATATAGGCAATTTCATTGTAATACAACACATTTATTTTTCTCTGTTCTGAAATTATGATCCTTAAGACATATGGTATTGTAAATAATTTAAACTCTTGCTTTGACAAACATTTTCAAAACTTAGTGTAGTGTAATGAACATTGAAAACTAAGAAGGGGAGAGGGGGAGGGGACTGAGGGATAAAAAAATATTGCTTATCAGGTACATTGGGTACAATTTACACTATTCTGGTGACAGGTATACTAAAAGCCCTGATTTCTGCACTATGCAATTCATCCATGTAACAAAACACTTGTACCTCCTAAGTCTATTGAAATTTTAAAAAACTTAGTGTAATGAAGTTATAGTTTCTCTTAGGGTAGTAACTATGTCTTATTTATATCTGTATTCCCCAGAGCACTTTTCACAGTTTCTACAAAACAGAAGTGCATTAAATATTTGGTGAATGAATGAGTGAATTTAATATTTGTTACTATCTGTATTAGTAGACTCTAGACGCAAGGAAAATGGCCAAAGAACTTCTCAGTTATTTTGCAAATAAATTCCTAATTGATTTTCTAAGATGTGCTTTATTTTAGCTTTCTAAGAGAACAAAATGTTATGACTTTTTTGGAAATAAAATAGCTATATCTATTGTTGTTTTGCTAGAGGAGATAAAATGGGTCATTGTGCTTTCTACTAAGTATATGGCGGTAGTGAACACCCTATTCAAAGTGTAGGCATGGCAAGACCAACATTACCTTCACAGCTATATTCATTATCTATTACTATTAACAAATTACCACAAATTTAGCAGCTTAACACAACATACATTTCTTATCTCATGGTTTCTGTGGGTCAGGAGCCCAGGTGCAGCACAGATGGGCTCATTGCTTCAGAGTCTCACCTGGCTGCAATTCAGATGTTGGGTGGGTCTTTAGTGTCATCAGAGGCTCAGCTGGGTTAACATATTTTTCCAAGCTTGCACAAGTTACTGGCAGAATTCATTTCCTTACAGTGGCAGGACTGAGGCTGTCCTCTGCTCCTAGAGCCTACCAGCAGTTCCTTATAGCATTGGTTTCCACTTACTTCATGGCAGCTTTTTCGCAGATGGAAAGGAAGAGAGACTCTGGAGCTAGTTTGGTGGCAAGACAGTATTATATAACATAACATAATCGTGAAGTGACATTGCCTCACTTTGCTGTCTTCTCCTGGTTAGAAGCAAATTGCAGGTCTCACACACACCCACAAACCAGGGGATTCTTACAAGGGTGTGAACAAAAGGGGTTGGGTGTCTCAGGGGCCAATCTAAAGTCTCACCCAATGGCTTTTGGCATGTGGTTTCTATTTCTTCATGCATAAGTCCTATCTCAGGTTCTGCTGTATTATTCTATGAAACCTCTCCTTTTCCCCCTAAACATTCATGCCTGAATTCTCACTAATAGGATGTAAACATTGAAGGACCTTATAGGTTTGAAGGGTGAAGCAAAACTATCATTATTTGCTAAAACCACTGTGGAGTTTTTAATAAGATTCCTGAACAGCAGTTACACCAATACAGAATGCTATGAGCAGGACAGAACCTGTGAGGTTATGTGGTACAACTACTTATTTTATTGACTTGCAAACAGAGATGCTCAGAGGTTGAGTGATTGCCCAGATTGAAGCTGTATTTGTGGCCTATCTAGAGACCCTGAGCTCTAAGATAGCAAAATTAAGGGGTACCTCCACTGAAATTTATTTAGTTAAATATAATTTACTAAAATTGGCCTTGATCCAAAGAAACAAGCTTTGGACTGTTTTTATAAAAAGTTTACAATTGGTATAAAAGTAAAAATTATATAGATATTATGCTTATTTTGGTACATGAAGAATAAAATCAAAAGATTCTTTCACATAATCTTTAAATGAGATTTTTAAATGCATATGCTAGCTGTTAGCTTATTTATAGGGAATACAAAATAACTACCATGTTATTTTCTAAGTTAGATAAAACTCTGTAGAGAACATATATGGAATAAATGAACAATCAAAATTATCAGTCATAAACACTTGAAGCATCTTGAAAATGAATCTTGGTTATAGTCCTGGCTCTTTTTCTGTTCCTGATTAAGCTCTACTCCTTAAAGAATATATTTGTGTTTCCTGCAACATGAGTCATTCTTTTAATTACTTATTTACATATTCATACATAATGATGTATATGCCATATACTAGACAGTATGCTGGCCCTAGGAATATAAAAGTCAAGGCTTAGTTCTTACTTTTAAGTATTTCATATCCAGTGGGGAAAAAGGAAGCATAAACAAAATCATCATATAATATTCTAAGAGTATGGTGATATGAATGAACTCTGGAACAAATCTACAGGAAGGAACAGTTCCTGCATCTGAAGAGTTGGGGCGACTTTCAGAAGAAATGACATTTAACACTAGAAAGGGCACAATGAATGAATATTTTTTCCTACTTACTAGTTTCTTAGTTTTGTAGAAATTTTACTTTCTCTGCATTTTGATGCTTCACAGTTGTGTTTTTATTGTGACTTAGAATTATGTAGGTGGTTTTGAAGTTTCTGTAGATTGGAGTGGGGGGAATGAATGAAAGAGACACCACTGATTTCCTTCACTACTTGCTACTGCTCCCAATTTAATGCTATTCAAGACCTCATGGCAAATGGGCACATGCATTGATGTCAAATAGATGATTCATTTGAATCTGTGATGCTCAAGTTACAAGATTTAGGGGATGAAAGAACTACTTTTTAATATATTGAATTCATGTTTTTTCATCTTCAGTAAAGAGAGAGATGAACATTTTTTTTAGCTATAGTAGCCACAGATTGAGTTAGTACACAAATTAATTTTATCTTTTAGTGCAAACAGATCCTTCAGGATGAATTAGAAATTATCATATTCACAATGTGTTCAAAAAAGAGATTATCCATGAAACCTATCATAAATTTCTTGCTTTAGATTATAATTGATTTTCTGTCCTAGCTCATAGTTAAATTAATTCATTTAATCACTTATGACTATAATTATCTATAAAATGGAGCTAACAATTCCAATTTATCCCAGAGGTAGACTGTGAAACTTAAAGGTGATAATGCCTAGGAAAATGCCCTCTAAACTTAAAGCTCTACAGGAATGCAAATAATTCAAAATTTGGTACACTGCCATAAGAATTCTCTTTTCTTAAGTTTTTTGGAATGCATTTTGAGGCATGGCAGAAAATGATTTAATTTTTTAAAAATTTGAATTTAAAACCCGTAAAGTCAGTTATACATTGTTATAATTAATGTTCTCTTGGACAGGTACTGGTGGAATTGTAAGGATAGAGGATAAATACGATCTTATTAGAGTTCTTACTTGCAAATTTATGTTATTGTGAGTCACAGTCTAAATAATATAGAGACAGTTTCCTAGACCAGTTCTGACATAACACTTGTTTCTAAAGGTCTCTCCCCCCCCCCACGCTCTCTTTGTCCCTTCCTTGTTTGTTTTCTTCTTTCCTTTTTTTCCTTGCATTCGAGTTTATTAAAAGATAATACTCAGTAAGTGGTTAACAGTTAGAACTCCTATTTAGGTTCTGGAAGAGAACTTCTATTTAACTGCAGGTGTGTCTTGGTTTTCTTTCTGTTTCCTAACTGCTTCCTAGATTAGCTATTAAAAAGCACCAACACAGATGCCATATAATAAAAATTTGAGAATTTTCATGTCATTAACCTATGTTTAAATACTTAATCATCTGTATGAAGTATTTTACCTTCTAGCTAGAGCAAGTAAGTTAGGAGACATATTGTTACATGCAGTAATTAGTCTACATGGTAATGAGGTGTTTCAGCACCGCCGTTTAATTGTGTGTATGTGAGAGAGAGAGAAAGAATGTAAAGCCTTACCAAATGAAGTGTCAACCTTATAGGTAGCATAGATAGTAAATCTCTGGAAAAAAGAAGAAAAGGAACTAATCATTGAATGAATCCCTAGTGTCTGCAGGCAATAAAAATAAGCTGCCTCTTTCACCAACAGTTAGGGAAGGTACAGACATCCTCTCAAAGTTTCATACATAGATCCATTGATTGCCTAATACTTTCAAAACAATGAACAAGAATCTCCATATAGATCCCTCTGTAAAAAAAAAAAAAAGTATCTCATAGAATGTTAGTGCTAGAATTGCAATTCATCTAGTCCTACTCCTTCATTTTATATATGAGATCCTGAGAGGCCAGGTGAGTTTTTGAATTTCCAGCTAGGGAAAAAAGCTTGAACTAGAAACCATATCCTTTTCAAGTAGAGTTATTTTCACTTTGTTTTCTCATTCATTTAGTCACAGGGTCATCAAATACTTGGTGTGTGCCTTGTTTAGTCAGGTTGGAACAAAAAATGGTATCATTAAGCTTGATTTCTTTCTTTTCTTTGTTTTCTCATTCCTTTTCCCTCTCTGTCTTCCCTTCCTTCTGTATCTTATTCCCTCCTTCCCTCCCTCCCTTCCTCCTTCCGTCCCTCCTTTCCTTCCTTCCTTCCTTCCTTCCTTCCTTCCTTCCTTCCTTCCTTCCTTCCTTCCTTTTCTTTCTCCTGCTACTCTTTCTTTTTCATTCTTTACTCTGACAGATATTGTTCTGAATATTGGAATTCCTAAAGAGAGAGACAGATATATATGTAGATAGATAGATGCATATAGACATACCACATTAACTCTTGCTTATTAGAGTTAAGTAAAAACCAGTGAGAGAATGGATGTAGATGTTATAGTTAACCTCAGCTTATATTTCTTGTATTTTTTGGATAGGTTGAGGCAGATTTAGGGTTGAACACAGTATATTAATGATTTGTGTCCTGTTATTTCAACTACTCTCTCCTTCCCATGCCTCCACCACCATTTTATAAACTTTTCATGTTAATGGAAATGAAATAGATTCACTATCACTATATCAGCATTGATCCACAGTGGCTGGAATCCTTGGTGTGATGAGGCATGTTGGTAACTGTTGGGACAAGAGAAACTGATGTAAATTTAGTTTTCGTTAAGAATTCAACAATCATTATTAAGACTTGTGCAAACTTTTTAAAAATATATTATCTGGAGATGGTAGAGTATGTATTTTCAAGATCACCCACATTTTTAACAAAATTTAGAGACTAAATAAAGTTTTATTATTATTCCACAAACCTGTCTGTGGATTTTGAAAAGAAAAATACCCAATGATTTCAGAACTTAAAACTCTTTTTGGGAAAGTTTTTTCCCCCAGATGTTGATGAATTTATGAAATTTAATAAAATTGCATAGGAATGGGCACTGAAAAATGCCTTCCAGGACTTTTGTCAGATTCTCAGTATCAGTTCATGAAATGGAAACCAGAAGATGTTCTGAGCTATAGTCATTATGTAATAGATAGTAAACAAGTGTTTTCGACAAGTGAATAGTTAGCAAATTAGGCATCTGGATGAAGTAGAATTTTGGATTCTTAATTGCATAATTCACCCTTGAACATCTGCCAGAGGAAAAAGAGCAAAGATAACACAGAAACTGAGGAAAGACACAAGCTGATAAACAAGAACAATAATGCAGTATCCAACAAGCTTCCGAGTTCAGATCCCTAGTATGTTTTCTACAATTAATACTATTTCTGTAGTTATTCAGAGATAATTGGATTTGCATAAGAGGTATTCTAAGGATATGGAATTCAGCTGCTTATCAGAGATTAGATTTGCTTTATCTTCACATGTTACCTTTGGAAAGATTTTTTTTAAGCATGAGAAAGCCAATGTATGCTGTGGATTTGTTGGTATCAGATGGAATTAGAGAAATTAAAAATATATTTTTGAATAATCATAATTTTTCTAGTACATTTAAAAGTAATAGGCTTTTAAAATATTTAACTTTATGAATTTATTGATGCTATCTTGTCTTTTTTTCTGTCTAAGTCAAAACTATTTTTTTTTTTTGAGACAGAGTCTCACTCTGTTGCCCCGGCTAGACTGAGTGCCGTGGCGTCAGCTTAGCTCACAGCAACCTCAAACTCCTGGGCTCAAGCAATCCTTCTGCCTCAGCCTCCCGAGTAGCTGGGACTACAGGCACGCGCCACCATGCCCGGCTAATTTTTTCTATATATATATCTTTAGTTGGCCAATTAATTTCTTTCTTTCTATTTATAGTAGAGACGGGGTCTCACTCTTGCTCAGGCTGGTTTCGAACTCCTAACCTTGAGCGATCTGCCCGCCTCGGCCTCCCAGAGTGCTAGGATTACAGGCGTGAGCCACCGCGCCTGGCCTTTTTTTTTTTTTAACATGGCAAATACACATACGCTCCACATTGAAATAGTTCTAGGATGGATTCCTAATCTAACACTGGGCAGAATGCTCAAATAGATAAGTAAGTAGGAATCTGAAACATCATTTCAAAATTTACCCTGCCTTTGATTTACTACTTGACTTCTGTTCTATACTTGCAATTTTTAGGACTACTTTTATATTTTCCTTATGCTTATAATACCCCTCAGGGGCAGAACAATGAATCATTGTGACTTTAACAATATTTCTCTATATAAATATACATATCTATCTCACTATGATAATGAGTTATTTCTATAACCATTATTAATAAACATCTGTCATTATCTCTGAGTCACTGGGTTAACTTATTACATAATTTATTTCCCATTATAGTTAGCTATACTATATTACCTAGATATATTTTCAGAGTATATTCAATAATGAGACTAGAAATTAGAAATGATTTGTTCTGGAAGCTCAGCTACTGAAGAGCATCATGGCCTTTAACTAAATCTTACACATCATTCACTTCGCATTTTCTGTGATGAACATAGCCCCCCAAAAGGGAGGGGCTACAAAATATTCTTTTGTGTATTTAACTATAGAATGTAGCTGAGGATGAATTCTAGCTTTACTGTTTATTAGCTATATGAACCATTTTCACTTTCTTAGGCTTCATTATATCATCAGCAAATAGAGGATAGTGACAGAAAAAAACCTCTAATAGAATTTTGAGAGAATCGAGTGAGAATGTATGAAAAGCACTCATGTGAATGCCTGGCACTCAGACATTAAGTAAATTCCTTCCCTCCTCGATGTATGAGGGCTGAATGCCCAACTGATGGGTGGAGCCCCTTTGCCCTCAGGTTTAGCACCTGAGTGGTAAGATAATCAATCCTAGATTTCTTAGAAATGTCCTTATCCCCGTTTGCAAGATGATTAGGAAATACTGAATTTTCTGCTGATTTGTGTGAAGCCGAATGGTAAGATGTTGCTAATTACGGTTTTTGCCTACCCAGGTCAGAAGCTATGTCAAGAAGGCTCTTTCGGAAGGCGCCCAGATTCAGTGTGGGGAGGGCGTGGATAAGTTGCACCTCCCCGCCAGGAATCAGGCAGGCTACTTTATGCTTCCCACGGTGATAACAGACATTAAGGATGAATCCTGCTGCATGAAGGAAGAGATATTTGGTCCAGTGACATGTGTCACCCCCTTCGATAGTGAAGAGGAAGTGATTCAAAGAGCCAACAGTGTTAAATATGGGCTGGCAGCCACGGTGTGGTCAAGAGACGTGGGGCGCGTCCACCGCGTGGCTAAGAAGCTGCAGTCGGGCTTGGTCTGGACCAACTGCTGGCTCATCAGAGAGCTGAACCTTCCTTTCGGGGGGATGAAGAGTTCTGGGATAGGTAGAGAAGGAGCTAAGGACTCTTACGACTTCTTCACTGAAATCAAAACCATCACCGTCAAACACTGACCTTTGCCAATGGTGAAGCCCTTATGGTCAACACCTGGCTGCAGAGATTGGTTGCCCAATGTGGTGAACTGAAATATTGGCATGAATTCCAGCCACGTTGTGACTTGGCAGAAGCTTATCTCCAGCCTATCCTTGGTAGTTAGTAATTTTACCCGCTGGTGAAGAGATGTTGTCTATGTTCAATGTGGACTCAGAGAATAAAAGCCTTCTGAATAGGAAGGCACAACAAGAAAGCCAAACAATCTTTAGGTTCCTCCCAAGTATGTCTTTAGATATTTTTTCCTCATCATCTTGATTAAATTCTTGGGAACTGCGAGGTAATTAGGTATTTTCATCTGTAAGAATATAGTAAAAAAAAAAAAAAATCTACAAAGCCAAAGTGAAATGAATAACCATAATTTCTTAGCTTTGGGGAGATTGTGGAGATGGTCTCCTCATCCATTAACCACTATTATGGCCAACTGATCATTGATTGGACCTTATTATGTAAGGGGGCAGTGGATGTCCTTGGAATTTGTTAGGAGAGACCTATATGGTAGGTACTGCTAAATATATCTGTACAAGGACAAAGAAAATAACTACCACTTTTGGAGAAAACTTGGCACAAGAAGAGAAAAAGTTTGATCCATTCCTACTGTCAAGTCTGATTAATTCCAGTTCTTTGTGTCTGCATTTAATGATGCTTACAACTTACTAACCCTGAAAGAAATAATAAATGTTAAGCAAATTTAGTAACTAGTGTGGTATATACTTTCTTCTTGAATTGTCCTTTATTCTTCCTTATTCCCATCCTCTTAGGAAAAGTCCAAAAGGAATATGGACTTTTCACTAAGTAATAAAGATATTTCTAGCACTTTTTTTTTTCTGTATCCTTCCAGGGATCAGAGGAGAAAACTGAGGTTTTCAGAGGTTAAGTAACATACACAAGGTCACACAAATGGCCTGGGGTAGAGGTAGGATTTGAACCCAGGGCTCTCAGACTTCAAACCCACCATCTCTGATGCCTCACACTTGCTGTGGGTCATGCCCCAGAGGCAGTGAAGCACTTGTGGCTCCTGGCACATGTTGTGGCTGGTGCCTCTCTTGCAAGTCTCCCTTCCACTTTGCCTTGCCCCTCCTCTCTGCTACCCAGCTCCACTCAGTATGGGACAGGGGCTGCCCGCATGGCATGCAGCCCAGCACCACCTCCAGTGCAGTCCTCCCCACACTGATGGAAGCCACCGTTTGCAGGTTTGATTCCCCCACTGGACAGGACTGTCGCAGGCCAAGGCTGGTGTTACCCCTCTGAAGAGTCTCAATTCATAGCACAGTGCCTGGCATATAGAAAGTGCTCAAAACAAGTTGGAGGAATGCAACAAGGTCTTCCTGTGCTCGGGGGTATTTGTCCCATGGTTTGTGCCGGTGTAGTTGGGAGAAGTGGTAGAGGTGCTAGGGGGAAAAGCAAAGCTTTATAATTTTGCTTAGGATTACAGGTATATTGGCTTGTTCATAAATGCTGAGAAATAAAAGCCGCCCCTTTGAGATCAAGTGATGGTGTTGGATTCTACCTGGTTCCTAGCGCCTACCTTCCCTCCCCTCTCCTGTCCTCACCCTTCCCCAGCCGAGTCCCCTTATTCTTGATCAGTTTAGTCCAGAACCAATGTGAATACTAGCAGGAGGAAGTTCAGTGGCTCTAGTCTCTAGGAATCTGCCCCTTTACTCGTGTAAGTGGTCTGGCCTGAGCTCTTCCTTGTCCCTGAGACCTACGCCATATCCTCATCCCAGATTCTGACCACAGACTCTCCTTGACCCTGTGCCTGAACCCACCTCCCACCACTTATCTCTACCCAGGAGCCCGTCCTCTCTGGGACTGCAGCCAGCCCTGCTCTTGCCAGTCCAGTCCTGGCTCTGGGTCCTGCCCGTGGAGGATCTTGTCTGCTTCCCGCCAGCACACATTCTGGGTGCCATTTCCCTACTCTGTGTCTCTCAAATCATTAGAAGCTCCTCCAGGCCTCACAAGACAGCCTCATCAATGCATGTTTGACGAAATTTTCTTTCTCCACCCTCGCTCTATCCCAGGTCTCAGTTACAGCCATTGCCTATGTCTTAGCACCCCAGTTGGACCTTTCCTACTTTGCTCCAGCCTATTCACCTGGGCGAGTACAGACCTGAGACCTTACTTCTCCCAGGCCATCCATCCTAACTGTCCACACATCCTAAAAAGAAGCCTGTCTTTGACCCAGGCACACAGAAAGTATGGAGTTAGTCCACCAATCAATGATGGCCCTAAGGGTAAACGATTTTTCCAACTAACTTTGCCAATGACCTAATCAACCGTATCCTTTTTTTTATTTCAAAATATTACAGGGGTACAAATGTTTAGGTTAAATATATTGCCTTTGCCCTGCTTGAGTCAGAGCTATGAGTGTGCCCATCCCCCAGACAGTGCACACTGTACCCATTAAGTGTGAATATACTCATCCCCTCCTTCCAACCATATGCTTTTTATTAAAAATTATTACTAATCTATCAAGGATTATCAAATATTTGGTAAAAGAAAAATACCAAAATGTGTGAGAGAGCAACTGTGGGAGAAACAGATAAAAGAAAGAACAAACAGCTGAATTAGTCTCCTTGGAAAGATTTGAGGGGATGGTGCATTTGTAAACAAGAATAGGCCACTATGAAAAAGGAGCAGGCAGAGAACGTAAATGAGGTTTTGAGAAAGTAAACACCGATTCTCTAAATAAATTGTAAAAATTAATAGAACTGAATCATTGCTATGGCTGAAAACTAAATTAGCAATCTGGATGACAAAGTTGAAAAAACAGATGTAGAGAATGAGAGAAAGGAAAAAATGTAAGAAAGACATTGAGATATAGGATAGACCTAGAAAGCTATTAGTATGTAGCTCATTCAAAATATGAGAACAAAGTCAAAAAAGGGGAAAAAAATCAAAGAGTAAAAGAAAATTTTCATGAACTGGAAAAACTCTTTTTAGATGGAAAATACGCACCATGTATCAAGAAATATTTTGTTGAAATTTTTAATTCCTACTATAAAGCTTGCAGAGTGAATTAACAGGATACCTACAAAAAAAAAAGCATCAGATTGTCATCACACTTTTCATTCATAATATTGATGCTAGAAAACAGAGGAGCAGGACTTCCAAGTTTTTAAGGAAAATTATTTTGAACCTAAATTCTATAGGCAGCCAAACTGATATTCATGAATGAAGGCAAAATAAGATGTTTAATGACTCAGAAAGTTTCTCTCCATTTATCCTTCTTGGTATGACTTGGGAATGTCATGCTGCAAAAGGAAATGTGGATCTAACAAACAGAAGAACTGCCTGAGGAATGAAATGAAAAGACATTTTAAGTTGTTAGCTGCAAAAAAGGCCTAGAAAGCAATAGGCCCAAGTTAGAACATGGAAGACAGGAGGTGGGTGATTGAAGAATATCTTTACGAAGAACATGGATTTAAAAAGTATGTTTAATAATCTGGAAGATCTTAGATACATAAAAATGGTTAAGGGGGGCCAGGTGTGGTGGCTCACGCCTGTAAACCTAGCACTCTGGGAGGCTGAGGAGGGAGGATCACATGAGGTCAGGGGTTCAAGACCAGCCTGAGCAAGAGCAAGATCCCGTCTCTATTAAAAATACAAAAAATTAGCTGAGCAACTAAAAATAGAAAAAGTTAGCTGGGTGTGATGTCTCATGCCTGTAGTCCCAGCTACTCAGGAGGCTGAGGCAGGAGGATTGCTTGAACCCAGGAGTTTGAGGTTGTTGTAAACTAGGCTAATGCCATGGCACTCTAGACTGGGCAACAGAGTGAGACTCTGTCTCAAAAAAAAAAAAAAAAGACAAGAAAAACAGTTAAAGGGGTTCACAATATGCTACCCCAAAATATGCTACTTTGGTATATTGATTATTTTGAGCTGAAGGTAGTTAAGAAAAAGCAGGTGCAGGACAAGTTCTCTACCTTCCCCCTATTTGCCTGCAAATAGGGCATAAATTTCCCTAGTGAAGACGTTGTCTCTGGTACCAGGATGGAAAGAAGTAACCTTTATCACCATAGATGGAGAAGGCACTGAGATGAGTCTCCCTAAAAGAACCTTACTAAATAACCCTTATCATCTCCCCATATATTTACCATATATTTACCTTCCCCCAATTTACTGCTCCTAGGAGCCCAAATTCCTTCTCTTTTGTTAGTCATTTCTTAATAATTTATCTCCCTTTGTTAAAATGTATTTAAGTCCCCAAGACTACTGCTTCTTTGGGTTTACACTTCTTTTCTATGGAGGCCCCATGCACATAAAATTTAAAATAAAATTTGTATGCCTTTCCTCCTGTCAATCTATTCTTTGCCGGTTTAATTCACAAGGCCCAGACACAGAACTGAAGAGGGTAAAGTTTTTCCTCTCTTACAGAAATAAGATGAAAAACATGTTCATCTACTTCTTGGTTGTCAGGCATGGATCAAATTCAAAACTTTATATTTTCCATGATTACAGAACCTGTAGGAATAGAGAAGAAGAGAAAAAATTGGCTTCAGGGTAAAATTTTTAGGAGCTAACATTAGAAGCTATGGATGACATGACCAAACACTGGCCCATGATGTTATCTCCTTGTTACGTGGTCAGATCATCCTACTAGGAGGTTTCATTTTATAAGAGAAGAATTCATGACAGAGTAGGTTTTTGAATGTAACAAGATAAGTCAACTTGAGTGGTAATATATTTTGAGAAATCAGCTCACTACAAATTGTGACTGTAAACATTGTACTGTAAATGCTTTGTAGTTTTCCCCCAATAAAAAAAAAAACTTATGAAAACAAATTTATAAGGTTAGTTGATTGCAAAACCAATAAAGATAAATTAAGTCAAGAATAAAATAAAAATATTCTATTCAATTAGTCTACAAAAAAAAAAAAGAATTCATTGCTTTTAATAAGTTGAATCCAAACACTTGAGTCAGTAAAGTCTAGATTTAAAATTGCTATAAAATGTTAGTCTATACTCCCAATTCAACTTTTTTCCTATTAGATTGGTTTATTGGTACTTTCCCTCTTAAGTTTTCCACTATACCATATTTTCTTCTCTATCCAAGTCACTGATCTTGCATCTGTAGGGATAAAAGAAGTCTTGACATGCATCTAACGTGAAAAACACCCCCGCCTTGAAGGAGCTTGCACACTCTGAAGAATGGAAGAGTGTTGGAACTCCTTTTCAGAGCACTGCCTGTAAGCATAGAGATCATGCTTGCTTATATATGTTTCAAAATATAAAAATAATTTAAGAAAAGAAAAAGAGAAAAACAGGACTGGGGCATTTTAAGATTCTTCAGAGTATGGAAATCAAATGTTACTTTCTCTATGGTTAACCTCTAAGACAATCAAAATAGGATATTAAAAAACTATCTATTGCTGCCAAGGTTTAAATCATTTTTCCGAAATGTGTTTGCCAAGACAAAAGGATGTGTTTTCTGCAGCAAAAAGGCAAGAGGGTGAGTGTGTTGGACATTCCCGAGTAATTATTGCATTTATGTAGGTTTCTGCAGCTGTCTAACAGGCTTATGATAGCAAATCATAACGAACAATCAAAAGGCAGAAATAGCAACGTTCACCTTATCATGCCACCGGGATGTTAAATTCTTTCTATGCACAATACAGTGCAAAGGTTCAGGGAGAGTGAGTAGTCTGACCTGAAGCAATTTTTCCACTACTCATCACTTTTGACAGTTACAAGAAGTTCAGAGAGGGGATTTTCTTGTCTAATTATTTGTAACCTTTAAGTTCAGGGAGTCAGTCTTTCTCAAGATTAGGATGCACTAAATGCATCCTGAGGAAAGGGTGCGTACATTTTCTGCAAATAACTGTCCAGGAGATGTGAACTCTTTCTCTTTATTTAGGATATCAGAGGAAGGGGCCAGAGGGGAGGAGAGTTCAGTCCGCTCAGCTTGAAGTAAGTGCTTCGGTAAGCGCTTTAGTATCGCTTCCGTGGGGACAGTATCATTTCCATCCTGATGACTGAACTCAGCCTAGATGCAGACCACTCACTCAGCCTGAGTCCCAGCCAGTGGCCGCAGGAGTTGCTATAAATAACCCCTCGGAACTGCTTCCTGGCGAGCTATTGCTGTTAAGTGGGAGAGTGCGTTCCCCTGAAGATGGCTAAAATCAGTGCAAAGAGGACTTCAGAAGTATGCATTTTGCTAAACTTTAAACACCAGAGAAATTGTTCAGAAATCCCCCTGAAGAGAGAAATATGCTGATCTTCACATTTTTACCTATCTTGATGGTCCTCACATGCTTTGCTTTCTCAAGGCTGTTGCATGAAAACCAGATTTCTCCTATTAGAAAATCATGAGCTTGCGCAGTTTGTTTCGCAGTGGCAGTCCACTACGTGCTACGTGCGCACCTTAATGAGAGGCTGCAGGAGAGCATTTTATGCCCCGCGCAGGAACCTGCTCCCACAGGCAACGGGCACCTGGAGCCGCAGAGCCTGTAGCTCTTGGGCTGTCACATAAATTACAAGGAATCAGAAACCACTCCTCAGCCAGCAGCCCAACCGCCCTGATAGCGCCAGCTGACCTTCAGTCCCCCGGGGTGGGGGTTTCTGCTCTCTCCTGCCATTCACTACGTCTGAGCTTGAAACGTTAAAATAAAGCACTTTTTGTTTCACATATAAACTCAATTCCAACAGCTGTAATTAGAAACATATAGAAGCCAGCTGCTTACCGTACGTGGGTGGGAACTCCAAAATACTTATCGGAATCTGCAATTATTTTTCATTGTCCTCAGAATACCTCTCTCGGATGCTTGCATATTTCTGTATGTTCTGTACATTTGTATTCTAGTTCCACTTAGGGGGAACTGGAATTTCCCCTGTGTTAACATTTTTCTGTTTGCTGTGAGATCTTTGGCAAGCCAGTGCACCTGTCACTGCCTCAGCTGTCCCCCTGGGGGTGGAGAGAGAGCTTCCCAGGGTGATCTCAAGATCTCTGGCAATCAACCTTGCTATGACTCAGTGACTCCATTGGTCCTTAATATTCCAAGGAGTACTTTTCAATGCTCTGTTGGAAATTGTTGAGTCACACTGGAATGGATTGCAATTATAAGATGGGGTTGGAATGTTACAATAGCTCCAAGGGTGTAAGACAGGACTGAGGAACGCGGAGGAGGACCGTGGTGAGTTGCGAGATGGGAAAGCCGCGATCAGATGCGTAAGCCGCGATCAGATGCGTGGCGATGACATCTGCTAGGCCAATAGGCGAGATTAGGCAAATTCCCAGTGCTTGACGAACGGCCAGCTGCAATCAGAAATACGATGCTTCCCAGAAGAGCTGCCTATCATACGGTTGGCAGAAGCTGCAGAGTCGTGATGACGATGGTTTGCGCAGGCCCTGGGGTGAGTCAGCGCTGATGGGGCACCGAAGAGTTGGCAGCCGAGACTGAGGACGTGAATGTTCAGGACTGTTAGGCGCATTCCAGAAAGCTCACTTTAGATACCCAAGAACAAAATGCCTTCCTAAAACTGCACCCTGAAGCCGTCCTCGGCAAAGCCTGGGACGTCACAGGGGCGAGTCTACCTTATTGATGGGGTCACAGTTAGTGGCAGTCACCCCCAAGTAAAGGGCACTGGAAATTCCCAGGCGACAAGCAGATCCAAAGCAAAGAAGGACCAAGGGCATTGGAATTTTCTTTTAAAAGTCTGAGCTCAGGCTTAGGGGGATATCTGCTATGGATGCCCAGAAGGCAGGTGAATTATCCCGAAATAGCCTCTCACCCTCCCTGTGCCAGGCAGAAGGAAAAGAACAGGCCCAGTGGGAGAATCTTCTCACGGCGTCTGCTTCTCCAGATCCTTCTGCTGAACAGCCTGGCAGTGCTTAGGACATGGAGGACATCGTCCTCCTCTGCGTCAGGCGTCCCAGGTTGTCTCTGGAGGAAGGTGTTCTCTCCCATCGCCCTGGGTCTCCCAAGACACCAGGTGATCTCAGACCTCTTAAAGCAGCTGGGGTGGGAGGGCTGGAGACCTGGAATACCCGTGGGTAGTATGGAGCACAATCTTCCTGTTCCCACTCCTGTGAAAGAGCATCAGGAGGAGTTTGTAAATACATACATTGCTATTTATAAAAGGCTGATCACACGTTAAAAAATAAATAAAAATAACTGAAAGAGTAGTTAATAGTATGAACGAAAGTAAAAGTGTTTCTCTATGTTAAGCTGATTCTCCCAGAAGAACTGACCATTTAAAATAGCTCTGGTTTTAGATCTTCTATATCATAGAACTAACCTGTATTTCTGGCCTTATTAACATCATGTAATACACAGTATATCAAATGAAAGGTATGAAATTCAGTGCATGTACCCTACCTCATTCTACCTGCGTTTTACCTTTCAATTTTTATTAGTTACATTGATACTGTAAGATATTTAACAGTTTAATGAATAACTTTAAACAATATGCATAAATTCCTGTTTCTTGATTTATCAACTTCTGACATTATCAATCTACTCCCTGTTCTGGAAGAGGAGGAAAGTAGATCACAGGCACGAGCCCCGGCTCCTCCCCTTCCCCCTCCCAACTCGTCAGCTGATTACTTTCATCATCTAGACTCATGACCTTTGCACTCTGTTCTGTAATTTTAAGTTAGCTTTCTGTCCTTTGTCTATAGCCTGATTTTAAAAACTGAAAACCAACAAGAGACATTCATAATATTAAGAGTATGTAAATATTGTTTGCAGAATCAAGTAATACATAAAGCCCATCAAGATGGAAAGGTGATTTTATGTTGACGAAAATATCCATTCAAAAAAGGATGAAAAAATGGGTTCCTTTTACTCATAGCCCTTCTATTTTTCCAAGTCATGTCACATTTCAGTTTGCCTCTCTTATCATGACTTCTGAATAGGTTTTTTGTTCCTTTAATTGATAGAACAGACACATAAGGGAGGGAAAAAAATTTTCTTATATCCCCTTAGGTTCTGCATCTGGGGCCTGCAAATTAGACTGACAGAAAACAGATTACTAAGAAAAAAGCCATACAATTTTAATTTGATATTAATATTTTAATTTTTACATGCACAGAAGTCTTCATAGAAAAGAAGACCCAAAGAAATGGTTAAACTTAGTGGGGGGACTTTATACTGTCTTAACAAAGGGCAATAAATTGTGGAGAAGTGATAAGAGAAAGAAGGAGTTTGGGCTTCTAGGGGGAGGAATTTGCTTACCACAGTTGAAGAGGCAGGGGTTGGCCGTTTTAAAAACATTAAACTCTCTATGGAACAAAGTGGAGGGCATGCAGTAATGACCGTCTACCGTGTTGTATGTTATGCTTATGTGGGCACCTAACCTGGGCAGGGGATGTGGGAATCCTCTTTGCTTTCTCTCTTTTTGCATTCCTTTTCCTCCTCCTCTTCCATTTTCTTTTCCTCCTTCCCCATCTCTTCATTTTTTATTTTTGGTATGTTTTACATAGTAATTTCATTAGTGTGCTGATCTCTGGATTTTTAAAATATCTGCATCATCAAACATTCTCCACCCTCCTCCATCTCTCCCACCCTTAGGTATTTCTCAGATACCATCGGAACAGCCTGTACTCAGAGCCCATATCATAGGCTCCCTGGCAACCTGTCCACACATTTGTGTCATGGAGCATTGCTAAATAAGAGGAAGTGTTAAGATTATGGGGCTGTGTATTAGGTTGCAGATTCTGAGACATCATGTGAGGTGACATGATAACTAATGTTCCCTGGCACATTCTCCTAGTTTGGCCTTTGTGCAACCTGTGCAGTTTACAAGGAAATGGCTGAGTGGTTTTTGTTCCGGTTGAGTGGCAGGGAACGGGGACATATTCGGAGACACCCATCTTATCTTCTTTTCACATTGGGTCAAAGATCAGAAACAGAGAAAAAGGAAAGTGCAGCCTGGGTGGTGGCTGTTCCCATTGACCTAGCACGTGGACTCACACTGCCATGCCCTCCTTGGTTCAGTGATTGCTGAGGTGGCTGGGCAAGGACAGGCTCCTTTTCAGCCAGGTGTTTCTCTACACAGGCCTGCTCAATATTGGGAAGAATTGATGAATTTCACTTTTCTGCTGCCTTGAGTGCTGCTGAGAATTGAGCAGAGAAACCCTGCAGCCATCTGCAGCCCATCCCCATGGGAATCCTGACCTATGTCAGGGAGAGGAAGTGGGTGAGATCTGGTTAGATCTATTTGTATGTCCTGACCTAATCATCGTGGCTCCCAGCCACTCAGTTTACTGCTTGTGGTATCTGTCAATCTGTAGACAGTGTGAGTTTCATCAGGCAGAAGATGACTGCATTGCACAATGTTTTTTGAGCAGCCAAAGAAATATCACACTGAGGACGACAGTGCTCCTCAAGTAATGAAAATAAAATCCCTCACTAATCATGAATTATTTTTCACAGCCAAATCTGAGCTCACAAATCCCAGTTCACAGAGCTAGTTTTGTTTACTAGTTATAGGACTTGGATGGAATTTGAAAGAGCCTGGACCAGCCATTAGGAGAGGTGTCTCTGCTGGATTCCAGACCAAGGTCTGCTGTGACTGGGCTATGGCCTGGTGAGTCGTAGAAGACTAGTAAGAGTCAGGACCCTGCACTGGGTGCTCCCAAAGGACTGAGGCAGGTGATGAAGGGCTAGACACTCAGCAGAGCTGTGACAGGAAGTGAGAGCATGACTGGCAATATGACCATGACCACATGAGGGGTGGTCACTGCAAGCAGAAGGACACTTCCTGCCCTAGTGGAGGAAGTACATTACAATGGGAAATACAGAGCAGGAGAGGGCCCCAAATTCTGGGAAGTGGAGTGGGGCCTCAGGAGAGCTGGTCGTGGAAAGCAGGGCTCTGTTGGAATTCAGGGCTCTGCTGGAAGTCAGGGGCAGGGCTCTGATTCCCAGCAAGGAGATAGGAAAAAGCAAGGCAGGGCCCCAGTGCTAGACAGTGGCGGGAGCTCCAGGAAGGGTACCCAGACAAGGAACTGTCACTAGGTGTGCAGAGAAGACAGTCTTATATTAGTGACCTGATTATCAGAACTGAGGCACCAGGTCAGGATAAACTAGCCACCGTAATGACTTGAACCTGGAGTCCTTTAATCCCTCCTGTCTCAGCTGCACGGAAGCTGCAGGTGAAGATCAAGTGGATGCAGGTGTGCAGAAGAAGGTAAGGAGGTGGGATGAGAAATGGGCCACAGAAGCTGGGACCTTGCCCAAACCTGGTATTCTTGGTCTAACAGCACTGTTATGAGTTCAACATTAGATATGGTATATTAGAGCAATTTCAGAAAGAACATCCTTGTGAAAACTATTGAGTAAAATAAGAATGGAAGTTTTTCCATGGAAATTTCATGAGACAGAGATGCTTTTTCAACCATAGAACTTTTGCCTGTGCTGTCTGTTCTTCTGCAAAGACCCTTCCTTCCTGCCTAGCCCCCCACTATTCCACATAGGTAGCTCCTACTTGGCCTACTTAGCCATTATTATAAAACTCATCACAATTACCCTTTCCTGTGGAAGATTTTTCTGCATCCCTGACCAGGTGACATCCTCCTTCAAAGTTTCTCAGTTAGCTGGGTTGGAATTTACATACTAATGATCTAATGCCTGTTGGTCCCTCCCACTGGAAGGCACGCTTCATGAAGACATAGGGCATGTCTGTCTTGTTTGTCGCTGGGTCCCTGGAACCGAGCACAGTACCTGGTGTATTTTAGGTGCTCAGTCATTATTTGCTGGCTGAATGAATATTTTGAGAGAAATAGAACATTTTTTGGTAGGAGAAAACAGGAACATGACTGTCAGTATTTAGTATTGTAGAACACTTACGGAAATCTAGGTCATCCTAGAATCATATTTCAAAGACTCCCAAGATATTTGTGGAGACCAGATTGGAGGGAGTTATAAAACCTATAGATACTGATAACTAAGTTCTTATATGTTTGGCTAAGATTCGACATAAAAATAAGCAAAAATGAGTATAAATAGGTTCTTAAAAGAAATTCAAGTTCATCTATAGGGCAAATAGATGGCATCATAGTCCTATTTTTCCCTTTCCCTCCCTCCTACACTCTGCACTCTGTCCCCACAAATCTATGTAGGTAAATAATACAAAAATGAATATTGAATGCATTCTTTTAAGAGAGAACTAAATCATGCCCGTAGCTAGGATGGAGGCTGTGGAAGTAGGGTACCCCTTATTTAGTTGTGTTGAATGTTAGAGTTCCTTGGTTTCCAGCAGCAGCAGAACCTAATATTGGCTGAGGTGTAAATTGTATAATCAAAGAGAAGGCTGGAAAATCAGGCTTGGAAATGAATAAGAACTGTAACAGTTCTATGTAGCCAAAATGACCCCAGAGTCTTACTGGGTTATAGCTGCATGTGTATTTTTTTTTTAAATAGCCTTTTCCATTTTTACTCTATTTATCATGTTGCTTGAGTTTCAAGTTCTTGGAGAGAGCAGCTGCTGTTGTTTTCTGCCCAGAGAACCTTAATTAATACTTGCACCAGACTTTACCCAATGGGAAGAGATAATTTCCTAAAAGAAAGCTCAAGTGCCATTTCTCAAAGCAGGAGGTAAGAATTCAGAGCATCATAACAAATGAAGGGGTGAACAAAATGTAGTCTAGACATATGGTGAATATTATTCAGCCTTAAGAAGGATTGAAATTCTGACTCACACTGCAACATGGATGTGCCTTGAAAACATTATGCTAAAGTGAAAAAATCCAGACACAAGACAAATGCTGTCTGAGTTCACTTACATGCGCTTCCCAGAGTAGGCAAATTCATAGAGATAGAAAGGAGAATGGTGACTACCAGAGCTGGGGGAGGTGGGGAGTGGGGAGTGGGGAGTTATTGTTTAATGGGAACAGAGTCTCAGTTTGGGATGAGGGAAAAGTTCTGGAGATGGAAGATTTTATATCTCTGGGTGCTCCAGTTTTGGGTGCATATATATTTAGAATTGTTATATCTTCTTGCTGAATTCACCCCTTTATCATTCTATAATGACTTTCTTTGTCTCTTTTTACAATTTTTGTCTTGAAATCTATTTTATCTGATAGAAGTATGGCTAATCCTGGTCTTTTTTGGTTTCCATTTACATGGAATATCTTTTTCCATCCTTTTATTTTCAGTCTATGAGTGTCTTTATAGGGGAAGTGTGTTTCTTGCAGACAACATATAATTAGGCTTTTATTTTTTTTATCCATTCAGCCACTCTATGTCTTTTGATTGACAAAGTCCTCTGAGCTCTCTCTTTTCTTTTCCCCAAGTGGAAGAAGATTCTTCCTGAGCTGTACTGCCTGGAGTCCATTCACATTCAATGTTGCCAGTGAGTTGTATACCTTCAGATGCTTTCTTACTGTTTTTTTTTTCTTTTTTTTTGAGACAGAGTCTCACTCTGTTACCCAGGCTAGAGTGCCGTGGCATCAGCCTAGCTCACAGCAACCTCAAACTCTTGGGCTCAAGCAATCCTACTGCCTCAGCCTCCTGAGTAGCTGGGACTACAAGCATGTGCCACCATGCCTGGGTAATTTTTTCCATATATTTTTAGTTATCCATCTAATTTCTTTCTATTTTTTTTTTAGTAGAGACAGGGTCTTGCTCTTGCTCAGGCTGGTCTTGAACTGCTGTGCTCAAATGATCCACGTGCCTCAGCCTTGCAGAGTGCTAGGATTACAGGCATGTGCCACCATGCCCAGCTAATTTTTTCTATATATTTTTAGTTGTCCAGTTAAATTCATTCTATTTTTAGTAGAGATGGGGTCTCGCTCTTGCTCAGGCTGGTCTTGAACTCCTGACCTTGAGCAGTCCTCCCGCCTCGGCCTCCCAGAGTACTAGGATTACAGGCATGAGCTACCGCGCCCAGCCTCTTATTGTTCATTAATGTCCTTTTCTTTCAGATTGAAGAACTCCTTTTAGCATTTCTTGTAGGACAGGTCCAGTGTTGATGAAATCCCTCAGCTTTTTTTGTCTGGGAAAGTCTTTATTTCTCCTTCATATTTGAAGGTTGTTTTTGCAGGATATAGTATTCTAGGGTTAAGGTTTTTTTCCTTCAGCACTTTGAATATGTCATGCCACTCTCTCCTGGCCTGTAAGGTTTCCACTGAGAAGTCTGCTGCCTGACATATTAGAGCCCCATTAAATGTTATTTTTTCCTTTTTTCTTGCTTGCCTTAGGATCTTTTATCAGTGATCTTTAGGAGCTTGCTTGTTAAATGCCTTGAGGTAGACTTGATTGGGTTAAATCTACTTGGTGTTTCATGACATTCTTATACCTGAATATTGATGTCTTTCTCTAGGTTTGGAAAGTTCTCTGTTATTATTTCTTTGAATAAAACTTGTACCCCAATCTCTCTCTTTACGTCCTTTTTTAAGGCCAATAACTGTTAGATTTGCTCTTTTGAGGCTATTTCCTAGATCTTGTAGCCACGCTTCATTCTTATTTATTCTTTTTTCTCTTGTGACTGTATATTTTCAAATAGCCTGTCTTCAGTCTCACTCTTTCTTCAAGCTACAGAATTTCTGCTTGATTTTGTTTTATTATTTCAATCTCTTTGTTAAATTTCTCTGATAGGCTTCTGAATTCCTTCTCTGTATTGTCTTGAAGTTCCTTGAGCTTCGTTAGGACAGCTATTTTGAATTCTTTGTCATATCTCCATCACTCCAGCATTGGTCACTGGTACCTTATTTAGTTCATTTGGTGAGGTCATGTCTTCCTTGATGCTGTGGATGTTCATCTATGTCTGGACATTGAAAAGTTAGGTATTTATTTTAATCTTTGCAGTCTGGACTTGTTTGAACCCTTCTTAAGAAAGCTTTCCAGATAATCAAAGGGAATTGAGTGTTATAATCTAAGTCCTTGGTCACTACAGCCGTATCAGTACTGGGGATGCCCCAAGCCCAGTAATGCTGTGACTCTTACAGACTCCTGGTGATACCACCTTGATGGACTTGGGTAAGATATGAGAGAATTCCCTGGATTACCAGGCAAAGTCTCTCCCTCTCTTCTCTCATTCTCTGTGCTGGGCTGATGGAGTTGGGGGAGGAGTGACATGGGCATTCCTTTGTGGCCACCAACACCAGGTCACACCTGAAGCCAGCCAAGTTCACCCAAAGCAGATAGTGACTATTGCCTGGCCACCTGTGATGTTTATTCAAAGCCCAAGGGCTCTTTAGTCAGCAGGTGGTAGATCCTGCCGGGACTAGGTCCTTCCCTTCAGGGCGGCATGTTTCCTTCTGGCCCAGGGTGGGTCCAGAAATGCCATCCAGGAACTAAGGCCTGGACTCAGGGGCTTCAGGAGTCTGTTTGGTACTTTTTTTTACTGTGACTGAGAAGGTATCCAAGTTGCAAAACAAAGTCTTCTGAGCTCTCCCTTTTCCTTTCCCCACGTGGAAGAAGATTCTTCCTGAGCTGCACTGCCTGGAGTTGGGGAGGGGGGTTGTGACACAGATACTGGCTTGGCCAACACCACTGGTGTCTCACTGGGTCATGTGCACCCCAAGTCTACTGACTCTGAGCCAGCACAAAGGCTGCCCAAGGACTGCAGCCTTTGTGACCCGACCGCCTTATGAATTTAGTCCAGGCCCTGGGCTGCCTTTTTTCAGCTGTCAGCAAGGCTAGTGGGAATTCTGCTTTCGGAGTGGAGGATTTCCCTCTGGCCAGGCTGGCCTAAATGCTCCCTCCATGGGCATTGGCAGATTTCTGCCCTGTGCTGTGTTCCCCTGTGCCAGGGTGGTGCTGGGTTTCAATGCAAAGTCCTACAGTCACTTCACTCTCCCTCCCCCAGGCACACAGATGCTCTCTCCGGGGGAAGGGCACAACGGGGCAGGAGTGGTGTAGGGGACACAGCTGTCTATCCTGCCTCTCCAGTGCTCCTTTCCTTGATATAAAGCTCAAACCAAGTAGTATGATCGCTCAACTGATTTTTGGTTCTTCTGAAGGTGCTTCCTTGTTTGCATGGATAGTTGTGAATTTGGTGTTTGTGCAGAGGGATGATCCCTGGAGGTTTCTATTGCTCTGTAGAGGGATGGTGGTGATGGTTGCCCAACAACGTGAATGTACTTGATGCCACTGAGCTGTACACTTAAAAAGGCTTATGCTATATTTTACAACATTAAAAATAAAGGGTGCATGACAGCCAGAGGCAATCGGCATCAAGTCAGGGAGAACGGGAGGTCATGGACACTGGAAGCAGAGGCCACTTGGGGGCCTGGTACAGTGTGCTGCAAACCTGTGAGCCCCAGCTCTGCTCTGTGTCTTTGAGTGAATCCCAAAGTCTCCCTGAGCCTCTTTTTCTCATCTGAGGAGAGTAAATCCAGCCCCATGACCTACTTCATAGAACCAGGTTATCCTGTGAAAATAGTTGGTAAACTTTAAGCATTCTATACAAATGGAAGGCATCTCTATCTCAGGGATGGAAATGCCCTTTGTAAATCTGTATTTTAGTGGATGCTAAATGGCAAATAATAACCATTTTCTTAGGTTAGTATTCTGGGGGTGGCTATTCTAGGCAGATGGAAACTGTTTGAACAAAAGTCAGAGCAGGACAGGAAACAGTGGTTCATGTACATGCTACAAAATCTAAATTGGCCTGTATTGCCCTACGGTGCTGCCACTCCATTAGGACTTTATAGCCCTCGGTGGAAGGCTAAGACATGTCTGTAACTTCACTGAAGCAGCTGGTATTTCTAGCCAAGTGTCTCCAAATGGCCTGCCAACAATGGAGCTGTTAATTAACATCCATAAAAAGCCAATAAGGGCTGCCTGTTGGATACATATGACCTATGTCTGATACAGGGTATGGGCAAATAAAATAATGATTGGTTCCAGGCAAAATTCCAAAGTTTCAGCTTTAGAAACCATGGGTCTTTTTCTATGCTAACGTGAGATGCAAGGTACAGGATTGAATCAGATTTCATTGCAAAGTTTCTCCTGGTTCTGATTTCTGCCTAGATTAAAATCTTCAGAGAAAATCTAGAATTATGGTTTGATCAGCCTCAAAGGTTATAGGAAGAAATTCTAACAGCTTTATCACTTTTGGTAGAGTTTTCTGGTCACTCTTCAGAGAGGGCACTTGGCTTTTTTACTCTTGGCTTTATACAGGGAGCTCAATTCCAGCGCCTACTGAGCAGGACTGACTTAGGAGCTTCAATTCTAGAACTTCAGTTCTGAGGTACATATCTGCTCCCCACACACCTGAGGGCTGCCTCAGTTTAATACCTTTTAACTGCTATGTACTTGAAGGCCTTATTCTCAAAATTTTATTTCTCTCTTTTGAATTTGGCTATGCTGTATAACTTTTATCTATCTATCTACACACACACACAAAATCAGGTGGCCCCTTTTTCCAGTGACAGTGACCTTCCATTCTCCCTGTCTTGACACTGATTGACTTTGGTTGCCCTGTTTTATTGTGGTAAAATATACATATTTACCATCTTAACCATTTTTCAGTGTACAATTTAGTGGCATTAAGTATATTCACACATGTATATTTTTATCCAGCATTTCCACCTATTCTATGTTTTAGGAGTAGAAGGGGTGCTTTTTATACATGCTCAGTTTTCCATCTCAACTGGAAATGGAGTTGGAAATTGGTATTATTAAATTTTGATGGTTTTGATGTTTGGCCATTCAGGAAACCAGGGAACCAAGATGGAGCTGCCTTTATGGAGCTTGGTGGGTCCCCCTTGGGCTGGTGGTTCTGATCCACGGTGGCCAACCCATGATCATTTGAAGCCTTTTAGGAGGAGAGGGAAGGCCCCATTCATCACCATAGGGTTAGTCTTCTTAAGACATTGAAATTACTGATTTATATTGATTGAACGTGACTTCATTTTCATTTCTCCAGCAGTAGACAGACTAGAGTTGGGGTTAAGTATTAGAAAGAAGAGACATGGTAAAGAGAAAAATAGGAAAAAGATAGAAAGAGGAGCAGAGATGGAAGAATAAGAATGAAGCCAAAGCAAAGGGAAAGGAGGCTCAGGGGAAATTTGGATGGTCCAGGACAGAGAAAGGAAGAGAAGTTAGGAGATGGAGGCCTGGCTGCTGCTGGAAGCTCACAGCTGTAGAGCAGGAGGCTGGCCCCTCCCAGGGAGGACAGGAGGGAGGAAGCAGCTGTGAGCTTCCAGCAGCAGCCAGGCTTGGTCTGCAATGACACCTGGATATGGCAGCTGGCAGGGATCACTCCTCTAGTCCCTTCCCTCCATTCGTCAGACACACTCAAAGACCAGCTCAGACCCTGGAGCCTGCCTTCGTGTGGGTCAGGGAAGCTCATTTTCAGTAAACACATCATCTGGGGAAATGACCAATTGATTTGAGCACAAGTTCTAGATGTTGACTTTCAAGTAAGGCTGCTGCAACCACATTTGTTTTCCTTTTTGAGCTGGGGAGGGGGCATGTTGGGAAAAGTTTTCAACCAGCTTGATTGCTGTATGGGAAGAAACATCATTGAAAATCCAACACGAAATGAATGTAATGAAAGGATTTTGACAGTGTTCTTGAATGTTCTTGAAGATCTAAAGAAGCAATCCATCTGACTGACCTGCATTCAAACGATCTGCCATACAGGTTTTGCTCCAGTGCACAGAATTAATGTGGGGCCTCTGCATTGTGAGATTGATGAATTCCAATTAGTTCTCTCTTTAAACAGCAATTTTTGGTGGATGGTGCCATTTAGAAACTTCTATCACCCTATTCTATTTATAAATTGCTTTTATAACCATAGGATTTAAAGACTGAAAGAGACCTTAGAAATGCTTTAATGAAAAGAGCTCTTTCCAATTCCAGCTCTGACACCCAATTGTTTGTGAACTTGAATATACCACTTAGCTTCTCTGTGTCTGATTTTTCTCCTCTGTAAAATGAAAATGCTTGAACTGACTGTGAGGTTACTTTGGGGCTCACATGCCTTTATGTATTGCCCCCCTGTTGCTTCACAGCGAGAAGCCGAGGCTCTGAGTGGTTAAGTGTCCCCTTCAGGGCTGCACCTCTCTTCCCGAGGGACCTTCCCACATACTCTGGGGTGCGGTGCTTTCCCCTCACAGGGGTTCCAGAGCTGACCCACATCAACCTTAGAGAGTCAGCAAGGATGGGGATCCTTGTTCAGTGGGAGAGGGACCCTACCACTCAGCATTCACCAGGTAGAGTCTCTCTCACCTTAGCGAGAATGAAGGTGAAGCTTTTCCAATCTGAATATTAACACTTTTCTAAATGAATTTGATGTCTCTTCAGACTCACTCATCTATAGCTCCAGGCTATTTCTACCTCTCTCCCTAGCTTAGCCTTTTAAATGCTAACTGGACATGTCCAAATAGGTGGACCATGGGGCTGTGACTTACACATCAGACACTGAACTGGTTACTCGTGCCCTGTCCTGACCCACTGCTCCTCCTTCTATGTGTTCTACGTCCATTAGCACAGATCATGGCACTAGCAGGGACCTAGGGAGTGGCCCAAGCCAGACTCACCTAGGTCATCTCTGATCCACCCTCCTCCTGGCCACTCTCACCCATTGGCCTCTGTATTAGTTTCCTAGGGATGACATAACAAAAGTCAGTGGTCCTGCCTCATCTGAGGGGGACATGTTCAGAGATCCCCCAGTGGACACCTGAAACCACAGATAGTACAGGACCAGATGGCCATCGGTACACGTTTCTGTTCACGTCTCCCACCCACAAATTGAATGCCTTTGAAGCATTCAGCATGCACTGCGGCTGTAACTTGTGCAGTTTGAGGTGTGACAGCAAAACTAGCATGAAGTTTCCTTATCCTCCTTCACAATTTTACGGTACAAGATTTATTCGTACCGTAGATCTTTGCGATTTTTGTCTTTCCTTATTAAATTGAAAACTTTCACCTTGTCACTCAAAGGCAGCACTTTATGGCTTCTCCTTGGCATATCTGAATTACTAGTATTACAGCTCTGGTGCTTTGGGGCCATTATGATGTCACATAAGGGCGACTTGAATGCTAGCACCGCGAGACTACGACAGTCAACCTGATGAGTGAGCTGCCTACAAAGTGACTAATGGGCAGGTAGTATCCACAGTGTGGATCCACAGGACAAAGGGAAGGTTCATGTCCAGGGCAGGACAGAGCAGACAGTTTGATATTTCATCACGCTACTCAGAATGGGGAGTGATACTGGTGTTGGAAATTTCAATCTAAGTCTATCTGAGAGTCCATTAGAGATTTATGTGAGGGTTAATGCACTCCTCAAATGCATCTGTGCTCTCGAATTTAAAAACTGCCCTCCTGTGAGAGATGTTCATGTCTACTTGGAATTTCTTGCAGAGAGGTGCTGCTGACTAAGACTGCTGAAAAACTTGCAGAGACTGAAACTGATCTTAAAACCATTATCAAAGCATATTTGGCACAACATATAATTTGCCCTCTCCAAGTGATTTTTTTAGTAAATTTACCAGGTTGTGCAACCATCACCATAGACTGTTTGAGAACATTTTTGTCACCCCAACACAATCCCTCCTGTACACTTACTGCTAATCACGACTGTCCCCTGCCCCGAGCAACCACAAATCTACTTTCTGTCTTTATAGCTCTGCCTTTTCTGCATATTTCATATAAATTGAATCACATCACACATGGTCTCTTCTGGCTGGCTTCTTTCACTGAGCATAGTGCTTTTGGGGTTCATTCATCTCATGGCACATATCTGGAATCTATTCTTTTGATCTTGCTGAATCACATTCCACTGTATGGATACACAAGTAAACTGAGTATTAAGCACTTACTGCATGTATAGTTTCAATAGAGGGTATACACAAGAAGAAAACTAGCCTGCTGAAATTTTAGCAGCACCATAATAACGCATTTCCAAGACTATCTAATGGGTATAAAACATCTATTTTTTAATACTGTTTAATCAATCAATAACTTGTGCTTTTGTTTTTAAAATAAATATTCATTGAGCTCATGTCAACTGCTGTGCTAGGTTTTGGTGATGTGGACATGGATAAGCCATGATAATTTCCCTAAACAAACTGTATTCTTATGGGGAGCTAGACACAGAACACAAAAGGAAGAAATGAAGTGCTGAGTGTTGGTAGAATATCAAAGCAGCCAGTCCTGAAATTCTAAATTGGCACACTTGTACCCATTTTAGGGCATTTTAAAGTTCCTGCTTCTGGTTCACAGTAGATAGTTAATAACCTCATTGGGCAGGAAAACAAGTCATTTTTAGGGTCTGCTATTAAATTCTTTACTAGTAGTATGACTTTGATGACCTCGAATGCAGTTGTACAAACACTTGCTTGTCCAAATATACATGGTGAAATATACGCATGAGAGGCATTTGCATCTGTTGAGCCAATATTCATACCCCTCCTTTTCTGCTAACAGAACCCAAATTTGTTTGGGTAGTAGCAGAAGTCCTTTGATTCCAGGGAAGTAGGGTCCACCCTTAGTCCCTGGGAATGAATCATGGTTGTTCCAAATCAGCTATTCCTCTTGGCCAGCAATTGATCTAGGGATGGTTGTGTGGTCAGGTTTTGTCTAAAAAGATGCAAAAGAGAGTCTGCTGAGTGATGCTGTGGGGAAAGTTCTTGCTTTCCTGATCCAAAAGGAACAGACCTAACTGGCATGGAACTTTTTCCTTTTCCCTTTCCCCTGTTCTTGCCTGGAACGTGCATGTGATATCTGTAGGTGCAATAGGTATCTTGAGACCAAGAAACAAAAAAGCATGAGGATGAAGGCAAGTTTGCTAAGGATGACGGATGTGAAAAGATGGAAGGAAACTTGGTCCCTTACAGCATCACTGAACAGCAACATGAGCCCAGGGCTGCCTACTTCCACATTTCTTGTCTAGGTTTTTGAGTGCAGATTTTTCTGTTACTTGCCGCTAAAAGCATCCCTAACTGATAAAGTATGCTCGTCAGAGTCTCAAAAGTTTGGAAACTGAGATGAAGGGTAAATATATGTGCTGACAGAATTGAAATTTTAAACTCTTTATGAAATATTTACCAGTTACCAAATCCAGTGCTAGGTCTGAGCTGAGATGGTGTTAAAAAGATAAAACTCTATAGGGAGCAACAAAAAATATGCCATGTTTATGTTCAGCACAGTCAAATGCACAAGTATAGGACCTAAGTGACCTTGTTCACTCAAGGGTCTATTAAAAAGAGTTCTCACCAACAGTCCAGCACAGAGTGTATGAACGTTACCCTTTTACTGAATCCTTGCCAGCATTTGTTATGTTTTGACTTTTCCAATTAGGTGAAATGTTATCTCATTGTGGTTTTGATTTACATTTCCCTAAGATGTTGAGCATCTTTTCATATACCTGTTGGCCATTTGTATGTCTTTTTTTTTTTTTTTTTTTTTTAGAAATTCTGCAGTTTTATAATATTCTCTGCTGCCTCTTAATCCCCTAAAAATAATTTCACAATTCAACACATTTAGACAGTTTGTTACTTTCTTCTGTTTTTACTTCTTTAGGCAACAATGGATCGATCTTTAGTAACAAACCTTCACTTGTTGAACTACAAAGGAAAGCACGTACCCCAAAGGGACCCAAACTCAGTGGTCTATGCCTACAAACCACGTTAATAACTGCGTGCAGACTGTCAGTCATATGCTCACTTGACATATTCAATGTTGCTATCTCAGTCTCGAGAAAGTTCTCCTTTTCTTCATCTACCTGACCTCATGCCCATTTTTAGATAATTCAAGCGTTTGGGGAATGTCACAGCCAATGGAATTCTGACTAAGCTTTGGAAATCTTTTTTAGTTTCTTCTTTAATGGATTAAGCTCAGGCATTATTTCTGGAGCAGCTACATAAAAGTCTACATGAATTTCGTCATTCAAAATCTTCTGAATCAGATTAGTTCCTCCTGTAAATGCAGCTCCATTTTCTTCTGCTATTTTAAACTCGGATGCCTTCCCTGTACATACAGCCACTTTATTGATTTCTGAAGAGAATGGGTGTGGCAGGCTAAGAACACTTGCAAATGGCTCCACTTTTTTCTTCTTTCCCAGTGCCATGTCAAGGGTCAAATCAAGAAAAACACCTTGCTTTGGGTTAGTAAAGCCAAGAATTTGAAAATTTTTAAGTAAGTAAATAGCTTTCTCCACCTCAGATATCTGCCTTGGGTAGAAGATGTTAAATAGACATCATCCTCAGGTTTGCCTTCCATGGAGAGGATATGACTTTATTTTTTCTATTACATCTTTTTTTTCATCTGGTGCTTTTCCTTTAGCACCTTTTTGTTTGTTGGTTTGTTTCCTTTGCAGGCTTTGTAGCAGCAGCAAAATGTCTGTTGGGCACCTGAATATTTACAGAACACAAGGATAAAGAGATGTCTGATAAACCACCTTGGAAAGACTATGCCTTTGATGATGTGTCAAGACTCTACCAAAGCACCTTACAGCTGCCTCCATGTTGACCACTCCAGATGGTCTTCTGTATGTCTTTTTTTTTTTTTTTTTTGAGACTGAGTCTCACTCTATTGTCTGGGCTAGAGTGTCATCATAGCTCACTGTAACCTCTAACTCTTGGTCTCAAGCAATTCTCCTGCCTTGGCCTCCTGAGTAGCTGGGGCTATAGGTGCATGCCATGACAATCAGCTATTGAAAACAATTCTTTTTGTAGAGATGGGGCCTCGCTATGTTGCCCAAGCTGGTCTCAAACTCCTGGCCTCAAGCGATCCTCCTGCTTTGTGATTCTCAAAGCACTGGGATTACAGATGTGAGCCACCACACCTGGCCTGTGTGTCCCCTTCTTTTGAGAAATGTCTATTCAGTCTTTTGTCCATTTAATTGAAATTTTTTTTTTTT
>CAUYRT010049232.1:0-33696 GCA_963574885.1 Lepilemur ruficaudatus
TTTTGAGTGTAGAGATCAACGAGACCAAGGGATTAACCTTGATCTAAAAGAAAGAAAGATACGACCTCTAGGACTAAAGATAAATGGTAAAGATATGCAAAGGATATCATTAAACTGGAAAGAGCAAAAGACATTCTATAATAAAGACATCTGCTCTCGAATGTTTATGGCAGCACCATTCACTATTGCAAGGATGTGGAAACAATTCAAGTGCCTGTCAATACTTGAGTGGATTATTAAAATTTGGTATATGTATACAATGGAATATTACTCAATTATAAGAGATGACAGAGATCTAGCACCACTTATGTTTTCCTGGATTGAGCTTGAGCCCATTATTCGAAGTGAGGTGACACAAGATCAGAAGAATGGGCCTCACTTGTACTCGCCATTAAATTGGCACTGACTGATTGACACTATGGTGCTCACATAGTGGTAATATTCTCCAGGGATTAGGGGGTGGGAGGGGTAGACTCACAACTGAGGGACGTGGTGGGCATTGTAGAGGGAAGGGACATGCCTCTAACCCTTGCTAGGGAGAGGCAAAGATATAAAATGTAACCAAAATGTTTGTACTCTCATAATTTCCTGAAATAAAAAAACAAAATAAATAAAAAAACATATACCTATGTGCCTATGTACATGTACCTTGCCCTAAAGGGCAAGATGTAGATCCATGTTAAGCCTTAATTTCTTCCTATGTTAAATGGGAATAATAACGTACCTTCCTCATGGTTATGGTGTGAAGATTAAATGAGAAAATGCAGGCAAACATTTAGGAGGATTCTTGGTTCAGAGAACACACTCAATAAATGCTGGTTGTCAATCTCATTAATTTTTGCATTTATTTTGTGTATAAGCCCAAAGAGAAGAGTGAGGATGAAAAATGACAAATTCTAGCCTATATGAGGCAGGATTTGCTGAGATTCTGAGTTGTTTCAGGAGATAATGCCTCTTTTATCATGGAACATTTTAGGCAAGGGCTGAGATACGGCAGCTGAGGCTCTCCAGGAGAGGCTCACATGTTTTCCACAACCTTCCACTCTGGCAGCCCTAGGCAACGTCTGTGGAAGACTTGCCTCTTCCTGCCCCTGCCTTCCTCTGGCAGGTTAGCCCAGGGATATAAATGAAATTGAGGCTCAGACCAGCCAGTATAGAGTATTGACTGCTAATTAGCTTGCCAACACTGCAGATGTTTTTGAAGAAAGGAAGATGTGATGAAACCTATTCTTTGGGAGGAAGATGCAGAGTGGTTTGTCTGGGAGGCAGATTTGAGGCTGAGAGAGATACAAAGGGAAGGTTAAAGGCTGGTGGAGTGGGGATGGGGGACCGAGGGGAGGAAGGACGGAGGTGGTGACTAGGGTAGATTCAAGACACAGTAGAGAGGACAGCTGACAGGGTTAGACCACATTTTCCTCTGTGTATGTGTTTGTGTGTGTGTGTGTGTGTGTGTGTGAGAGTGTTGTCAAAGATAAGGCTGGACATCAGTTAAAAGTGCTGAAAACACGTTTTATTCGGGAACAACTGACAAAAGGGGAAAGAGATGGCTCCATTCCAATTTGTGCAGAGGTGACTGGGCATTTGAGAGGGGGATGGAGGAATAGGGGGCGGCAGCAAGCAGGGGCCCCGTGGAGTTGGGGAAGTGAAATATTGCAAAAAGGGGACGGGGGCTTATTCAGTGTAAGTGTGATGAGGCCAGCTGTCTGCTAGCTGGAAATTATTAAAGTTAAGAGTCTATCCTCCACGGAGACTGGGAGACAGAGGCTGTGTTTTTTTCCAGAAAATTGCATAAAAGGAATAGCTTTCAGGTCCTTGAGAAAGACGCACCTAAGTTATTGCAGAGACATACATACATATGTACAGATGCTCCTTGACTCATGATGGGTTTATGTTGATATATTGTAAGTCGAAAATGAATTTACTATACCTAAGCTACTGAACATCATAGCTTAGCCTAGCCTACCTTCAATGTGCTCAGAACACTTACATTAGCCTACAATTGGGCAAAATCATCTAACACAAAGTCTATTTTATAGTAAAGTGTTGACTACCTCATGTAATTTATTGAACACTGTACTGAAAGTGAAAAACAGAATGGTTATATGGGTCCTTGAAGTATGGTTTCTACTGAATGTGTATGGCTTTCACACCACTGCAAAATAGAAAAATTACAAATCAAACCATTGTTAATTTGGGGACCATCTGTCTCTCAAACGGACACAGGAAGGATTTACAATTTTAAGCTTTCTTTAGTAAATGCTCCAAGAAAGGGGGAGGCGATGTCAGTGGCCTATTGTCAAGTGTTGGGGTAGAATAAATGGTGAATTCTTTTGACAGCCATGAGCTTCTTCTGATAGGAACTGGGGGAGGGCTGGGTGGACCCAGGGAGTCAGCACAGGCTGGCAGCAGCCACACTAGATTTGGTCAAGACTCAGTGCAGGGTGTGATCAGATGGCATCAGCTCTCTGAGCAGGGCTTACAACAGTACAGAGGGGTGAGGAGTTGGCATGGTGGGTACTACTTCTGGTTCTACATTCATGAGTGGGAAAAACATTGCTTCTCTTATGATGTGATGATCAAAAGGGGTAATATGTGTGAAATGACTTGGAAATGGAAATAATTATTTTTAATACTGAGAATCATAATTGGAGAACTTGGCTCCCTCTTGTGTTATGAATTTATGTAGCAGCGTACATGGCCAGATCCTTCGAGGGGAACCCTGAAGGCGAGACTGCCAGACCTCTTTTTTAATTCCCTTTGTAAAGTGCTTACTTACATCTGATGCATCGCACTTGTTTCTTTGTTTTTTTCCCTTTCTTTTTGGACTTGCTTTCTCTGCTTAAGGCACTGCAATCTAAAATCCATTGCCAGCAGGGAAAATGCTTTAGGAAGAATGCTAAGTATATCCAAAGTGCAATCAAGATTATTTTTTAATTTTAAAAACCTTTTTTTTTTGGTATTAATATTACGCTAAAAAATGAAAGATAGTATTTGATACTTCTTGCTACTTTTCTGTCCTATATCCAGGAGATATGTTACTTGGAAACCATTCAGTCCTCTGATGAAGGCTGTGACTTCATTTCTTGCTTTATAGGATTGACAGAAATATTCAAATGATGTACTGGTTTTTCAATTACAAAGCTTAATTAATGTAAAACATGTTTTGAATTTGAATGAAAACATTATGTGGAGTTTTGTTTTTACTTTGTATGTATTTAATCTTTTCTTCCCAGGCCAGTGGTTGTTAAAGCTTCTTGAGGGAAATGGTAAGGAATGATACCTTGTTTTTGTAATTCTTTCGTTTTGCAAAGTGCTTTTCATGATCTCATCTGATCCTCACAACAGACTAGAGAACTTGTTAGGGCAGGAGTTAGTGAGCCAGGTGCATGGATGAGGAAACAGAAGCCAGGAATGTTGTGTGATTGAGTAGCAGAGCTAAAAACAGGGCTGGATCTCCTACCTATTAATCAGAAGTGCCACAAACCTGGTCAAAAGCGGTCAGGTCTTGAAAAGACCATGGCGGGGATTGGACGTTGTAAATCTGGTACAAATTCATAGTGAAGCTTTACAAGTCCAGTCAAATGCTTGGGGAAACCTTGTTTTGGGGTTAAATTGAGGTTCCTGTTCAACATACTGTTTAACATCCCACCTAGGAAACTTTTGAAAGGTTGAAAACTAAGAATGGTCTCTTCTGATGTTGAGATGTTTACTTTCTTTAAGAAAAAAATGGCTTTATTGAGATATAATTTACATACCATATGATATTCACACAGTGTGCAATTCAATGATTTTTAAAAAATATATTCACAGATATGTACAACTATCACCACATTCCACTTTAGAATATTTTCATCATCTCAGAAAGAAATTCTGTACCCTTTAACTAGCATCCTCTAACTCCTCCATTCACCCTTAACCCTAAACCATAACTAATCCACTTTCTGTCTCTGTAGATTTCCCCATACTGGATTTTCTATCAATGGAATTGAATAACAGGTGGACATTAGCGAGGGCCTTCCCTTCTTTAGCGAGGGGCATGAAGTGGTATCCCATTATGGTTTTGATTTGCCTTTTGTTGATTAAATTCCATGTGAATTTTATAATCAGCTAGTCAAATTCTACAAAGTCAGTTAGGAGTCTGATAGGAATTACATTGAATCTGTGGTCAGTTTGGGGAGTTTTCAAGGTTCATCTAAGTTGTAGCATGTATTAGTGTTTTATTCTTTTTTATGCCTGAATAATATTCTATCATATGGGTATACCTTTATCCATCTTTTGGTAGACATTTGGGTTGCTTCTACCTTATAGGTACTATGAGTAATACTGCTTTCCATATTTGTGTGTACACATTTTGTGTGCACATGTGTTCTCATTTCTCTTGGCTAACTACTTTGGAGAAGAATTGCTTGGTCATATGGTAACTCTATGTTTGAGGAACTGCCAGACTGTTTTCCAAAGTGTCTGCACCATTTTACATGCCCATTAGCAGTGTGTAAGTGTTCCCGTTTCTCAACATCCTTGCAAGCACTTATATGACATTTTGATTTAGCCATCCTCGTGGGCATGAAGTGGTATCTCATTATGGTTTTGATTTGCCTTTCATTGATTAAATTCCATATGAATTTTATAATCAGCTAGTTAAATTCCACAAAGTCAGCTAGAGGTCTGATAGGAATTACATAAAATCTGTGGGCTAGGTTAGGGAGTATCACATCATAACAGTGTCAAGTCTTCTGATGCATGAACATGTGACGTTTTCTCATTATTCTATGTCAATAATGTTATGTATTAATAGTTTTCAGAGTATAAGTTTGGGGATTCTTTTATTAAATTCATTCTTAAGTATTTTAGTCTTTTTGATGCTATTGTGAATGGAATTATTTTCTTAATTTCATTTTCAGATTGCTCATTTGCAAATGTACAAAAATGAAATAGATTTTTGTGTTCTCGTTTTGTATCCTGCAAATTTGCTCAACTTGTTTATTAGTTCTAATTGTTTTTTAGTGGATTCCTCAGGATTTTCTATTTATACCATCAGATAATGTCATGTGTGAATAGAGATAGCTTTACTTCTTCCTTTCCAATCTGTATGCCTTTTCTTTTGCATGTGTGTGATCTGGTCATGCCTTTTCTATATTGAGTCACACTTTTCAAAAAAAAAAAAAAAAACAAAGAGTCACACTTTTCTATAATTTAAGTCCAGGTTTTTATTTCTGGTGCCTAACTACCCTGGATAGAACCTCTAGTACAATGTTGACTAGAAGTGGTGAAAGCAGACATTCTTGTCTTAGTCTTTATCTTAGGGGGAAAGTACCTAGTCCTTCACTATTAAGTATGACATTAGCTGTGGGTTTTTCATAGGTGTCCTTTACTAGGTTGAGAAAGTTCCTTTCTATTTCTAATTTGTTGGGTATTTTTATTATGAATATCAGTTATTATCAAATGCTTTTATGCATCTGTTTAGATAATTAGGCAAGAAAAAAATCAAACAACCACATTAAAAAGTGGGCAAAAGATGCAAACAGAAACCTTTCAAGAGAAGATAGACTAATGGTCAATAAATATATGAAAAAATGCTGAACATCTCTAAGCATCAAGGAAATGCAAATTAAAACCATGATGAGATATCACTTAACTGCAGGGAGAACGGCTTTTATCAAAAAGTCCCAAAACAACAAATGTTGGCATAGATGCAGAGAGATAGGAACACTCATACACTGCTGGTGGGACTGCAAACCAGTACAACCTCTGTGGAAAATAGTATGGTGATACCTCAAAGAACTAAAAGTAGAACTACCATTTGATCTAGCAACCCCACTACTGGATATTTACCCAAAGGTAAAAAAGACATTGCAAAGATGTAGAAAGAACCCAAGTGCCCATCAATACATGAGTGGATTGATAAAGTGTGATATATGTATACCATGGAGTACTACTCAGCTATAAAATAATACCTCTTGTATTAACCTGGATAGAACTGGAGACCATTCTTCTAAGTGAAGTATCACAAGAATGGAAAAACAAACACCACATGTACTCACCATTAAATTGGAACTAATTTACCAACACTTATGTGCACATATGGAAATTACATTCATTGGAAATAAAGCAGGTGGGGGGGGAAGGGATGGGTAAATTTACACCTAATGGGTACAATGCACACTATCTGGGGAATGGGCAGGCACACTTAGAACTTTGACTCAAATTGTACAAAAGCAATTTATGTCACCAAAGCGTTTGTACTCCAGTAGTATTTTGAAATAAAAAGTAAGTAAATAAATAAATGCGCTGTGATAATAGCATTAAAAAGAGATGATTAGATAATTTTGGTTTTTATTATATTGATATAATGTATTAAGTTAATTGATTTTCAGATGCTGAATCAACCTTGCATTCCTGGGATAAATCTAACATGGTCATGGTATATAATCCTTTTAATATACTGCAGGATCTGATTTCTTAGTATTTTGTTGAGGCATTTTGCATCTATATTCATAAGAGATATTGGTCTACAGCTTTATTTTGATGTTTTTATTTCTGGTGTTGGTATCAGGTTAGTAATGCCCTTATAAATGATTTGGGAAGTGTTCTCTCCTCTTCTATTTTTTGGAAGAGCTTGTGAAAAATTAGGATTAGTACTTTAAATGTTTGGCAGAATTCACTTTTGAAGCCATCTAGGCTTGGGATTTTTTTTGTGGGTAGTTTTTTGATTATTGATTCAGTGTCTTTATTTGTTATAAGTCTATTTCTTTTTGGGTCAGTTTCCATGGTTTGTATCATTTAAGTATTTGCTCATTTTATGTAGTTTATCCAATTTGTTGGGGTATAATTGACCATAGTATTCTTTTATAGTCCTTTTTATTTTTGAAAGGTCATTAGTAGTGTCCCCTCTTTTGTTTCTGTTTTTATTGAGTCTTCTCTCTTTTTTTGTTGGCCAGTCTAGTTTGTTTGCTGATTTTGTTTATCTTTTAAAATAATCAGCTTTTGGTTTTATTGACTTTCTCCATTGTTTTCCAATTGTCTGTTTCATTAACTTCTCTTCTGATCTTTATTTCCTTCAATCTGCTTGCTTAAGCCTTAGTTTGTGCTTTTTCCAGTGTCTTAAAGTAGAAAGTTAGGTTATTGATTTGGGCTCTTCGTTTTTTTTCTTAATATAGGCACAGACTTGCCTTTCTTACAGAATTTTCTTAGATTTTCTTGAATAGATGTTTCTTCATTTGCTGTTTGCTAGCTTGCTGTTAGGATCATTTCTAGAGGCTTTAAATGTGTGTGTGTGCATAGGTGTATGTGTGCGTGTGTGTGTGTAGTTATATACACACACACACACAAAGAAATATATATGTAAATATATAAATATAATTTTCATCAGTTTCACTGGGGAACAGATCAGCTGAGCTCCTCATATGGTTATGCTGGAATTTAATCTCATGTTTTCTTTTTATTAGAGGACTTCAGGGGAAATAAAGTGTTGACTCTGTGGACTCTGACATACGACAGTGTACTCGAAGGAGGGTAGGCAGTAGACGTTAAGAGTCAGGACACTGACCATGAAGAATGGGTAAACATTTTCAGTGCAAATCCGAAGGCGGAACTTGAAGTGATGGGAATATGTTTAAGCTGAGTATTAGAACAAACTTTCTAACAACTGGAATTCTGGCAATGCATGAAGCTGTCTCCTGTGTTTTGGGCAACTATACACGCTCCAAGATTGTCCACATTGTCAAGGACACTTTGGGAAAAATACCTCACTGGTGGGATGATGAATGATGTGATCTCTTGTTTCTTTCCAAACGAAAGCTTCAGAGACTCTTGCATGGCCTTGCCTGGGGGTTGTCTGTGGTAGAAGGTCTCACAGATGGCTGTGGGGACAAGGGTTTGCATTCAGCAAAGATCACAGCACTCTATGTTTTATGAGAAAGGGGGAGGGAAATTACTTTCTAATAAGTATAAAATATATCCTGTAGACATGTACATCTGTGTGTACAATTTATTTTTTGCTATTTTATTATCACGCAAAGAAATCAAGACGTCTTCCAAAAACAATTAGTAAGAGTTGATACGTTAAGATTTCTTTATTCTTTGATATATACCTTGGGTTTTACAAAAATATGTTTGTTTTTCTTTTGAAAGAAAACTATAGGAACTTTTTGAAATTTTAGTGTTCCTGGGAGCTAAAAGTCCAAGATGGAGGTTTCTTCTGAGGCCTGTCTCCTTAGCTTGCAGATGGACGGCTGCCTCCTCACTGTGTCCTTGCTCTGCCACCCTTCAATGTGTCCAATCTCCTCTTCTTATAAGGACCCCAGTCATATTGGATTAGGGTCCACCCACATGACCTCGTTTTACCGTAATTACCTCTTTGAAGACTGTGTCTTCAAATACTGTCACATTCTGAGGTCCTGGCGATTAGAACTTCAACAGATGGGTTTTGAGGGGACACAATTCAGCCCATAACACTAGGTTTTGCTTTCCCCTCAATGTTGTTTCTGTTCACGGTTTTCCTTCAGTAATAATCAGCTAGAGGTTGAAGAAAACTTGGAATTTAGAGAAATTTATGCTGTAACTACTTAACTTCTGCCTACCTTGGGTCACGACAGATTTGGCTTTTGATTGCCAGATTGCTGGTGCCAGCACAGCCTCTGTCTGGCAGCTCATTGACATCTCTGCAGAGGAGTTAGGTGGCTCTCTGGAAGAGCATCCTGCCACTCATTATCAGCCCAGTTGTACCCAAACAACAGGTGACACAGTAGCCTTACCTTGCAGACATAATAGCCTTTAAGCAGATCGTCCAGGGAAAACAATAACATATCCACTTCTGTTCTAAGATCGCTGGCTGCTTTCATGCTTTGCTTTTCTTGTGAAGCTAATCACATTTTCTCAAATCTGGGTTTTTTTTTTTTTTTTTGACTCCTATGTGATATATTATTAACCAATCCCTCATACATTCTACTGCAGCCAAGTATATGACTGATGTAGAGACCCAGGATAAAATGTTCCTTTATATCTACTCTAAAATTTTGCTGAAGACTCATTCATTGTCCAGGTCTCCTAAAGCAAAGTTTTGAATCAGTAAAATGATATAACCATACATAATCTTTTATGAAATATTCTTCCATGTGCTTTCATAAGAATTTATGTATTCTTTCACTCATGCCATCATGAGTATGGTATTTTTTCTCTCCTATTCAGACAGAATACAGAGTTGTCATTTCAGCAAAAATGTCAACCTAAAATTTATCTTCTAATTACAAATGTAATATTCAGAAAACATGGAACAGTGCAACAGAAATAAAAGTCATGTGTAATTGTATTCCCTTAAAGTAAACATGGTTATTTTTCTGTCCCATATCCTTCCTGTCTTTTTTCTATGCATTACCCACCCCCTACATCTCTCTATGTTTATAAAATTATAATAACAAGATACTGCTTTGTTTCCTTTTTAAAAATTACATAACAAATTATTGTGGAAATTTTCCTGAATTCACATGATTTTAATGCTGAGTGATATTCTATGTTATGGATGGATCATGATCCTCCCAACTCTTTCCTTTACTTGAACCTTTTGGTAAAGAAGGTAAAAATATATAGGCATATATTTTTGAGTGTATATTTGACAATTATATTTTCTCAGTCTTCCTCACTAATTTGAAATTACATATTTAGCATATCAAAAAATGCTTCCAGGCAACTGAGTCTATTTATTGATTTTATGTGCTGGCTCATTGATCCGTCTATTCTGGCATTAGCACTGTTTTGCTTTAATTAATAAAATATTAGTTCAGGTTAAAAATCTTGCATTGTGAATAGAAAGTATTTTATTATTTCTTCTGACCTGTTAACTGTTCTGAGAGAAATTTAAATTTGGCAAATTTAGAATCTGTAGTAGTCAGGGTTTTCTTGAGTGACAGAACTAATAGGAGTTACACACACACACACACACACACACACACACACACACAGAGGAGAGGGAGTTTATTAGGGAGAACTGGCTCACATGGTTGCAAAGGCAAAGTACCTTGCAGAAGTAGGTCTTCTGAAGCTGGGGAATGAGAAAAGCTGATAGCTGGCTCAGTTCAAGTCCTAAGGCCTCAAAACCAAGGAAGCTGACGGTGCAGCCCTGTCTGTGGCTGAAGGCTCAGAGCCCCAGGAGGCCACTGATGCAAGTTCTGGAGTCCAAAGGCTGAAGAACTGAAGTCTGATGTCCAAGAGTAGGAGGAGAAAAGGCATCCTCCTTCAGGGGGAAGAAAGAGAGAGAAAGAGAGAGAGAGAGAGAGAGAGAGAGAGAGAGAGAGAGGACTCTAATACAGATTGACTTTGACTTTGACTAATTCAAAGGACAGAAAATTGGCAACTATCCTACTAGTACAAAGATCATTCCTTTTACCCAAGATTATAATGTTTCATACAATAAATATTTTAATATCATTCTTGCATTGCTGAGGTAAACCCTTTTCACATACTCATGGGTTCCATTTGCTGAAATTTCATTTAGGATTTTTGCATTTTTTATTTTATGATATCTCTTCTCTTCCTTCTTGCCTTTCCCCTCTGCTCTTCTCATTTTGATTCAGGGGCACTTGGTTAATATGTTCTTATACAGTGAGCTAAAAAGTGTTTTATTTCCCCCCTGTGTGTTCTGCAAGAGCTCAGTGACATTGGAACTTTCAGATCTTTGAAAGTTTATTAAGACTTGCCCTTAAAAACCCTTGAACCTTGCTCTCACTTAAAAGTGGGAGCTAAACTATGGCCACACAGGGCACACACAGTGGTATACTAGACTCTGGAGACTCACAATGGGGGAACGTGACGGGGTGAGGAATGAAAAATTACCTATGAGGTACAATGTACACCACTTGGGTGATAGGTACAACAAAAACCCAGACTCCACCACTATGCAATATATACATGTAATGGAATTCATCTTGTATGCTCTAAATCTATTAAAATAAAAATTTAAATATTTAAATTTAAATATTTAAAAAATAAAAAAATTTATTATTTATTTTATTTTAATAGATTTAGGGCATACAACTTGGTAAATTTACTAATAACCATTTAATTGTACACTTAAAATGGAGTAAAGACATGTTATGTAAATTACACTATAATAAAGAAAAAAAAGAATTAAAAAAATGCCTTGAACCTTGTGTCACGTTAAAGAATTATATCTTTCATTACCTTTTCAATAATTTTCAGTGATTATTTCTCTTTTCCAGAAAATCATCTATTTTATGTAAAATTTTTAATTTATTATAAATTATAATTATTAAATCTTTTACAATTAAAAATAATCTGCCATTTCTCTAACTTGACTTTTCTTGTTTCAAATGTGTGTGAGAGAGTTTTCACTTTTTGTTTGTTGTTATTCAGACCTGGCAAAGGTTTATGTTTTTAGTCCTTTGAAAGTTTTGTTGATTATGTATAGCTTTTTTTTTATTTTCTAATTTCTAATTTCTGTTTCTAATTTCCCCCTTTTCGAACTGAACAAAATTTTTTGTTGTTAATTCATTAGCATCTTGAACTGTATGTTTAAAGTTATCTTTAGCCTCTTTTTTTCTAACTTATGCATTTATAAACCTTGTTTAGCATCATTTTGGGCTTATCTCACAATTTAGACATGCGGTACTTGTAAGGTTTTGATATTTAAGCTCTCAGCTTTGATGATTTCTAGGTCCTTGCTCTTTCTGTTCTGCTTTCTTTCATGGAAGAGTTGTTGTTTTAGATTTTTCTAATAAGTAGTTTTAATTTTTTGGCTTATCTTTTGTTTTTTTAATTTCATTGAACTGTTTACAGAGAATATGGTCTCCATGATTTCAATTGTTTGGAAAGTAATGAGATTTTTCTCTGAGGCCTAATGGGAAGAAAAATTTTTATCAATGTTTCACATGTATTTTAAGGAGTGTGATTTCTCAATTGGGTAGAAAGTTTTATATATCTTTATCCTATCTATACCAATTTTTTTTTTGGCTATTCAAGTCCTCTTATCCTTTTGTTTTACTTGGTCTCTCTATTTCTGAGAGAGTTGTTATTGTTTCCCACTATGCTTTTTTTATATTTCTATTTCCTATTGTATTTATGTCAATTTTTGATTTTTTTTTATTTTGGAGCTATGTGTTTATTTTTAAAATTTCAGAATATTAAGGGGTACAGATGTTTTTGATACATGGCTTGAATCGGGGCTGTAAGTGTGCCCTTCACCTGAATAGTGTTCATTGTACCCATTAGATGGGTTTTTCCCCTTCTCCTCTTCTCCCTTCACCCCTGCTTGATTTCCAATGACTTTTACTTTCCTCTGTGTACTTGTGTGCCCATCAGTTAGTTCCAATTTATTATAAAGTACCTGTGCTGTTTGTTTTTCCATTCTTGAGATACTTCACTTAGTATAATGGTCTTCAGTTCCTTCCAAATCGCTGCAAAAGGCATTAATTTATCCTTTTTATGGCTAATTGGTATTCTGTGGTATACATATACCACATTTTGTTAATCCACTCATGAATTATTGGGCACTTGGATTGATTCCTCATCTTTGCAATGGTGAATTGTGCTGCAATAAACATTTGAGTGCAGGCGTCTTTTTGATAAAATGACTTCTTTTCCTTTGAGTAGATACTCAGTAGCGGGATGCTAGATTGAATGGTAGGTCTACTTTCACTTCTTTGAGGACTCACCATACTGTTTTCCATAGGGGTTGTACTAATTTGCAGTCCCACCAATAGTGTATAAGCATTTCTTTCTCTCTGCATCCATGCCAGTATCTGTTGTTTTTGGACTTTTTAATAAAAGCCATTCTAACTGGTTAAGGTGATATCTCATTGTGGTTTTAAGTTGCATTTCCCTGATAATTAGTGACACTGAGCATTTTTTTTATATATTTGTCAGCCATTTGTCTGTCTTTTGAATAGCTTTTGTTTGTGTCTTTTGCTCACTTTTTAATGGTGTTGTTTGTATTTTTCTTTTTCTTTTCTTTTTTTTTGAGATAGAGTCTCACTCTGTTGCCCGGGTTAGAGTGCCATGGCATCAGCCTGGCTCACAGCAACCTCAAACTCCTGGGCTCCAGCAATCCTCCTGCCTCAGCCTCCCGAGTAGCTGGGACTACTGGCATGTGCCACCATGCCCGGCTAATTTTTTTCTATATATTTTTAGTTGGCCAATTAATTTCTTTCCGTTTTTAGTAGAGACGGGGTCTCACTCTTGCTCAGGCTGGTTTTGAACTCCTGACCTGAGCGATTCACCTGCCTTGGCCTCCCATAGTGCTAGGGTTACAGGTATGAGCCACCACGTCCGGCCTTGTATTTTTCTTGATGATTTATTTGAGTTCTTTGTAGATTCTAGTTATTAGGCCTTTATTGGAAGGGTAGATTGTAAATATTTTCTCTCATTCTGTAGGTTGTCTGTTTGCTCTGTTGATTATTAAATTAGCTGTGCAGAAGCTTTTTAATTTAATCAAGTCCTATTTATTTATTTTTGTTGCTGCTGTAATTGCCACTGGGGTCTTAGTGATAAATTCTTTGCCTAGGCTGATAACTAGAAGAGTTTTTCCTGCATTTTCTTCTAGAATTCTTATGGTTTCATGCCTTACATTTAAGTCTTTTATCCATTTTCAATTAATTTTTGTGAGTGGTGAGAGATAGGGGTGCTGTTTCATTTTTTTTGCGTTTGGCTTTCCAATTTTCCCAGCACCATTTATTGAATAGGGCTTCTTTTACCCAGTGTACATTGTTGTTTGGTTTGTCAAAGATTAGTTGGCTGTAGGTAGATGGTTTTATATCTAGATTCTCTATTCTGTTTCATTGGTCTATGTCTCTATTTTTGTGCCAATACCCTGCTGTTTTGATTACTACAACCGTGTAGTATAGTTAGAAATCTGGTAATGTGATGCCTCCAGCTTTGTTGTTTTTGCTTAGTATTACTTCGGCTATTCAAGCTCTTTTATGGTTCCAAACAAAGAGTAGAATTATTTTTTCTAGATCTGTGAAATATACCATTGGTATTTTGATGGAGATTGAGTTGAATGTGTAAATCACTTTGGGTAGTATGGACATTTTAACAATGTTGATTCTACTGATTGATGAACATGATATTTCTCCATTTGTTTGTGTCAGCCACAATTTTTTTCCTCAATGTTTTTTAATTTTCCTTGCAGAGATCTTTCATCTCCTTGGTTAAGTATATTCCTAACTACTTTATTTTTATTGTACCTACTGTGAATGGTATTGAGTCTTTGACTTGACTCTCAACTTGACTGTTGTTGGTATATAGAAATGCTACTGTTTTGTGTACATTGATTTTGTATCCTGAGACTCTGCTGAATTCATTTATCAATTCCAGGAGACTCATACTGGAGTCTTTGCTGTTTTCTAAATATGAGATCATGTAGTCAGCAAAAAGTTTAATCTCCTCTTTCCTGATTTGGATACCCTTTATTTCTTTCTCTTGCCTGATTGCTCTGGCTAGGACTTCCGGTACCATGTTGAATAGAAGTGGTGACAGTGAGTACTCTGTCTTGTTTCATTTCTTAGTGGGAATGCTTTCAACTTTTCCCCATTCATTATGATGTTGGCTGTGGGTTTGTCATATATGGCTTATATAATTTTGAGATATGTTCCTTCTATGTCTAGTTTGTTGAGCATTTTTATCATGAAAGGGTGCTGAATTTTGTCAAATGCTTTTTCTACATCTATTGAGATGATCATATGGTTTTTTTTTTTTGCTTCTGTTTATGTGGTAAATTACATTTATTGGTTTATGTATGTTGAACCATCCTTGCATCCCTGGGATAAAGTCCACTTGATCATAGTGGATTATTTTTTTGACATGCTGTTGAATTCGGTTTGTTAGTATTTTATTGAAAATTTTTGCATCCATATTCATGAGGGATACTGGTCTGTAATTTTCTTTTTTTTGTTGTGTCCTTCCCTGGCTTTGCTATCAAGGTGTTACTGGCTTCATAGAATGAGTTGAGGAGGATTCCATGCTTCTTGATGTTATGGAATAATTTCTGCAGTATGGGTACCAGTTCTTCTATATAGGTCTGGTAGAATTTGGTTGTGAATCCAGCTGGTCTGGGGCTTTTGTTTGTTGGAAGGCTTTTCATTACTGCTTCAATTTCACTGCTCATAATTAGTCTGTTCAGGAGTTCTATTTCTTCCTGACTGAGTCTTGGAAGGTTGTTTGTTTCCAGAAATTTGTCCATTTTTTCTACATTTTCTAGTTATGAGCTTAGAGATTTTCCCAGTATGCATGCATGATGTTTTTGTTTCTGTGCTATGAGTTGTGAATATCTCCTTATTCATTTGTGACTGAACTTATTTGGGTCCTTTCTTTTCTGTTTGTGGTTAATCTAGCAAGACATCTATCAATTTTGTTTATCTTTTCAAAGAACCAACTTTTGGTTTCATTGATGTTTTGTATTTTTTTCCATTTCATTTAGTTCTACTCTGACCTTAGTTATTTCTTTCTTCTGCTTGATTTGGGTTTGGTTTGCTCTTCCCTTTCTAGTTTCTCAAGGTGTGATATTATGTTGCTAATTTGTAATCTTTCTGTCTTTTGGATGTGAGTATTTAAGGTTATAAATTTTCTCCTTAGATATGCTTTTGCTGAGCTCCAAAGATTTTCATAGCTTATGTCTTCTTTGTTGTTCATTTCAAGGAATCTTTTGATGTCCATCTTAATTTCATTATTTACCCAGGTTGTTTAATTTCCATGACTTTGTATAGATTTGAGTGTTACTCTTAGAATTTATTTCTAGCTTTAATTCACTATGATCTGAGAAGATACATGGTATGATTTTGATTTTTTAAAATCTGTTGAGACATATTTTGTGGCCTAAGATATGATCTATCTTGGAGACTGTCCCATGTCCTAATGAGAAAAATGTATATTCAGCAGTTTTGGGGTAGAATGCTCTGTAAATATCTGTTAGGTCCATTTGTTCTGGGGTTCCATTTAAATCCAATGTTTCTTTACCCATTTTTTGCTTTGATGATCTGTCCAGCTCTGATAGTGGAGTGTTGAAGTCCCTGGCAATCAGGATGCTATTATTTATGTATGTTTTCTTTTATATTTTTGCCTACATGATTATTACTTTTCCATTTGAGTCTTTTCCCTCATATTGTATTTTTCTGATATCAATATTGTTACATTTCCTTAATCTTTGTAAACATTTTCATAGTATATCTTTTTCATTTATTATTTTCAAGTGACATTATCTTATTTTAAATATATCTCTTACTAGCAGCATGTAGCTTTTTAAAAAATCTGATTTGAATATGTTTATATTTCAATATGGAAATTTAACTTACTTATGTTTATAATGATAACTGACATGATTAGTCTTATTTATAATTAATATTTACTTGATCATTTACTTAAATTGAAACTTTGAGATAATTGTAGATTCACAGGCAGTTGTAGGAAATAATACAGAGAGATCCCTTGTACTTTTTGCTAAATTTCTTCCATTGGTCAATTTTGTAAAACTATTGTATAATATTGCAACCAGGAGACTGACATTTATATAGTCTAACTATCTTATTCAGATTTAACAAGTTTTACTTGCACTCATTTGTGAGTGTGTTTCTGCTAGAGCCATCTCAATGGCCTCCCAATTGATTTTTTTAAACAACCTTTATTACTCCCAGGTTATGGTCTATAATTATCTTGTGTGTGTGTGTGAGAGTGAGAGAATGAATCTAGCTTTGGCACATATCATCATCTTATTTGGTTTGGATTATTTTATGTCCTCTCAGCCCCTATCATCACCTCAGTTGTAGCATTTAAAAAAAATACTCTGTTAAAGAGGACAGTGTTTCACCATAGTCTCTCAGCAAGCCTGTGAGCTAGTTGTACTTGGCCCTCGAGGAAACTGAGTCTTAGAGGCACTGTATGCTTAAGATTGTTACACAGAACAATTACATGATAATCACTGATAATAATTAATTCTACATACTGCTTGACATGCAGTTGAATGAATTCAAAAGTGGTACTTATCTTTCAACTTTTTCCAATACATTAGGATAAGCAAACACATAATTTTCATACAGGCCAAAGCAAGGTAGAAAATTTTCTTTGTAAAATTTTGAACAAATTTAAATTTTTATAGTTGAATGGTTGTTATGATCTGAATGTTTCTGTTTCTCCAGAATTTATGCATTGAAATCCTAACCCCCAAGATGATGGTATTAGGAGGAGGGGCCTTTTGGGAGGTGATTCGTGCTCTTATAAGAGACACCCCAGAGAGCTGCTTTGCCCCTGTGGGGACACAGCAAAAAGGTGCTGTCTATGAGAACATGGCCCTCATCAAACACTTAATCTGGTGGTGCCTTGTACACGGAGATCTCAGCCCCCAGAACTGTAACAAATAAATTTCTGTTTTTTATCAGTTACCTAGTTTTTGGCATTTTGTTGTAGCAGTCTGATCAGACTTAGACAATGACAGCTAGTTACTTTATTGATTACTCAGATTTACAGAATTTTCTAAATATTATATTTAGTTGAACCTTTGTGTCTACTCTGACTCTGTCTTTACTCAATAGTCTAACACTCCCCGCATCCAATAGATGTAAACCGTTTTCACTCTAAAGATGGTAACAGGAATTGACATGGAGTATCCTTTCTGACAGCCTCCCATTATTACCACTTTCTGTCTGACTTCTGAATCTTACCTCAAAATCTCATTTGTGGTTTTGGGGTTGCCCTTTGGACTTGGCATTTATATAGGCTCTCACTAGATTTTGATTCTGGGCCATCTTTCATGATCTTTAGCCCAGACTTATATTCCTTCTGTTTTTAGATTATGATGTAAGCTCATTCCTCCTATAAATGTCCCAGTTGGATCTAACTTTTCCTTATTTGAGGGCAAAGAGAGGACTGAATGTAGAGAATGCCTACATAGCCTGGCTACAGAGCAGATACCTGTAGATATGCTACAGGATACTGTAGAAAAAATAAACCGTGTTGGGATGCAAACGGTGGGTGGGGGAAGTAGGTAGGACTACATGGAAAGAGAAATAAAATATTGCAATATTGGTAAAAGGTATAGAAGCCTCTTGTTACTGGCCAAGCCATCAATAGGTAGACAGTGGTACCTGGTCTATAATGTGCAGGGAAAGTTTTTGTACAAGTGTAGTTAACTATCACAGATATATAATTAGTTTTTAAACAAATTATTTTTTAAAAGAAGAATTTATGTTTTTTATACATATACAATATAAAGTATATATAATTTAGTATACATACATTAAAGGATACAGGGGGATTTAATATCCCTCTTTAATTCTTTCTGCCTAAGAGGCTGGTAATAATCTTGACCACCAATATGGCCAAGAAAACATTCTGGTACTGTCTGGGTCATTGGTAGACCTTATTTCACAAGTTTATGCTAAGATATTAAATGTTTAATGTTATACTTGGTCAAAAGATGGGTATTCTCCCCTTCTTCACTTCCTGAACTACCTTTCAAAACTCTCGTCATGCTCATATAATCACATTTTAACATGATTTTGTCTTTTAGTAGGACTTTTGGAAATGATATTGACTTGTACACAGATGTTAAACTCCTCCCTCCCAGAAACCATCTGAAATATAAACTATTAGAAAAACCTGCATTGACCCAGAAATACTGTAGAGGGAGCTACCAATATGCCAAAAATGAAATTTTGCTATTTATTTGTAACTGCCACTAAATTCAGTGATGTTGCCCAGGGCTGTCCTGCTGCTTGTCTTTCTGAGAAAGCAAAGAGCTACCGCAGGAAATTACTAGAGGAGAGACTGGGTACCTCACTCCCCTCTCTCACTCAGGGTGTGGGGCTGGAGATGAGGCCGGCCGTGGGCCAGAAGGGGAACGATCTGCTGGGAGCCCTTTTTGCTACTTTGAACCAATGGCATTTGGCAAAACTCTCATGGGCCACCGAAGTGGTAGAAATCCCCAGAATGTTAAGAGCTCTTCCCATGAATGACAGTTACAACATACAGGAGGGAGGCCCGTTGTGGCCTGGCAGTGTATCTCAGGGGAAGCCAGGAGAAACTGGAAGTAAAGTGTGTAAGAATCTGTTCTCCATCTTAGAAATATAGAAGTGATGGCCTGGCAGGTAGTGATAACCTAAGAAGTTAGCCACATGATTTTGTGTTAAATAAAATCCTCCAATAATAAATCTTTTTTGCATTCAAAGGTGACTAAAAAGAGAGGAAAAACCAATGTAGATATATTTTTCACAAAATTGATTATATCATTAAGGCAAAGGAAAAGGCCATTGATTATCTCAATTAGAGATCAAAATGTTTTTTGAGCAAATTCCATATCCATTCCTAACAAAAATAACTCTTAAAAACTGGGCATAAAATTACATTTTAAATGATTTTATATCTATCTCAAAGGTATGGCAAAGTAGTATATGTATCAAAGCCTTAAAAATATGCTTATCTTTTGCTTCAACAATTCCATTTCTAAGAATTGATCTAAGGAATAGTTCAGAAATGCACACAGTTTCCTTTGGAAAGTTGTTATCTGTAATACTAAAGATTGAGCACGACCATCATATTCAACATTTGTGGCTTAGATCTTGACAGTATGGCCACAATAGAAAAATCACATCATTGTTTGGCCTTTGCAAGTCACACTGTAGAACAGGGTTGGCAAACTTTTTTTGGGAAGGGCCAGGTAGTAAATAAACGAGGCTTCCGGGGTCATGTGATCTGTAACTGCAATGATTTAACTTTGCTGTGGTAGTGTGAAAGCAGCCATACACGATGCATAAATGAATGAATGTGGCTGTATTCCTGTAAAACTTATTTATGGACCTTGAAGTTTGAATTGCATACAATTTTTTGCACCACAAAATCATATTCTTCTTTTGACTTTTTCCCCAATTATTTGAAAATGTAAAAACCATTCTTAGCTATACAAATGCATGCAGCATACAGGATTTGAAGCTTGCTATAGAGGAATATTTCGTAATAACAAATAAATTGATCATGCATTGACACAGGATAAAAATAAGTTATAAAGCAACATGTACAGTATCGTCCTCATTTTCTAAGTAAAAAATAAGTGCTCTGCTAGGGCCTGGGTGAGAGAGGGTAGTGACTTAAGATTCATCTCTGGAGAGCAGGGCATACAATTCACAATCAAACAGTGCAGATTTGGTTCAAGCTGAGGCTTGAAAAAATGCTCACATTTCCTCTTTCTTTCCTGGACCCTGTCACTGCCATGAGGAAATGTCCAGGCTGTCCTGCTAGAGGGATGTAAGACACATACGGGAGAGCTACGTTGTCCCAGTTAAGACTGTCATAGATCAGCCAGGCCCCAGGAACCTGCCAACTGAACCCCAATGGATGAGTGACCACTGCTGAGGTCAACTAAACCCAGCCCCAACGAGCAGAACTGTTCCCTGATCCATAGATGTGTGAGAAATAATAAGTGGTGGTTGTTTCAACCACTGAGTTTTGGATTGGTTTGTTATGCATCAATGTTAGCTGAATCTGATAGTTTTGAGTGACAGTACTAACATCTAAGTCTGTAGATAGTCCAACAGAACTAAGAGAGGTGGAAGAACCAAGGTGAGAGATCATGGTGGGTATCAGGGAACTGGCCCAGTGCAGAGGGTAGGGTTCCGCACCTAGGGTGGGAGGAACACTTTTTATTTGGTCCCCATGGCTACATGCCACCATGTTATTACTTTTTCAATTACCAGAAAATCGCCTCACTAGCCAAGAATAGATTTTTTAGGAGACATCTCATGCTTGTTTATAACTCCTTTTGCTGAGAAAGTTAGAACCATGGAGCTTCTTAGGAATTGTGGTTGCAGCCATCTTCAGTATTGTTTTCTGTATGCTAATTTGGAATTTGGGCCACAGATCCCCAATTTTTTAAAATGGCAGAGGAATTATGGACTTTCATGCAAATGAGTGTCTTTGGGCTTGTCACAGATACCTTTAGATTCCTAAGATGTATATGAATAGCAAGCAGTACCATCTCTGACCCTAGGCTATTTTGACTTGCTGGTCAGGGATGGTAATTTTTATTATTTTGTGTCCAAAGGAGGACATCTGACAATGCTGCATATATGGTTGACTCTTGAACAACACAGGTTTGAACTGCCTCAGTCCATTCATACATGGATTTTTTTCAGCCAAACCAGGATCAAGAATATTGCATTCAGTGGGGGTTGGTGGCTGACACCTGTAATCCCAGCACTTTGGAAGGCCAAAGTTGGAGGGATTGCTTGAGGCCAGGAATTTAAGACCAGCCTGGGCAACATAGCAAGACCCCATCTCTACAAAAAATTTAAAAATTAGCTGGGTGTAGTGGTATGTGCCTGCAGTCTCACCTACTTGGGAAGCTGAGGCAGACGGATCCCTTGAGCCCATGAATTTGAAGCTGCATTGAGCTATGATGATGCTACTGCACTCTGGCATGGGCTACAGAACAAGACCCTGTCTCTAAATAAATAAATACATAAACAAACAAACAAACAAACAAATAAATAAAATATTGCATTTGCAGGATTCAAAATGCCCCTATGTGGAGGACAGACTTCGTTTCTGTCAGATCCACATGGTAGACTGCAGGACTTGAGTATGCATGGATTTTGGTATTTGCAGGGGTCCTAGAACTAATTCCCTGTGGATACTGAGGGAGGACAATATATACACAATGAATGCAGTAACTGGAAATTGCTTGCGTGAGTATAAAACTTATTTTCCCCCTTTTACTGAATTCTTTTGCATCCAGAATCTATAATCAATTATGGGTTTCTCACTCTGCTAAGTAGAAATAACTTTAAATCCTTCACTTTTGCATAGCACTTTACAAAACCCCTTCACGTGGAGTACCTCATTTATTCTCATTACAGTTGTATGAGATATGTTATTAGTATTCAGATTTTAAATAAGAAGAAACTGAAGATAAGAGAGGGGAATAACTTATTCCAGGTTCAAGTTCATTAAGTGGCAGAAATGGTGCTGGAAACCCAGGTCCTTTGATTTAAAATCCCAGCCCCTCTCCCTGACAGCACAGCTTTTTCCCTGAGTACAGCTTCGTAGGTTAGTGGTGTATGATTGATTTAACCAATTTTCTCCCTCCAAGGCAGAGGAACTCGTTTCTGTAGAGCATCACTCGCTGTGTCCAGGGGTCCTAGCGACAGAGCAAGTGGGAAGATTGGTTGCATGTTAGGCAGTCGTTCAAAACACTTGCAAAACTCCTCATCTGTGTACTGTGGGAATGTGATTTAGGTACATCGGTCTAGAATTATTCTCTAGGGGTCCTCTGTAGAATGTGTGTTAACTAAATTGTGGAACTATCCTAGCTCCTTCTCACTTTGACTTCCTTCTATCATACTTCTTTTAATGGCAACATCATTCTTCTCTTTCCCTAGGACTTACTTTCCCTATTTACTTTTCCTCTCATCCTCATCTTCGAATGGTGATATCTCTTGAGGTGCCAAACCACGTGGGACCCATTCCTGTGATGTCATTGATCTCTTCCTGTCCCTCCATTCCAGGGCCATGGTCTTGTCAAGCCCCTTGCAATCTTGTACATAGACCAGCCAGTGAGCATCACATGGGATGTCTGCTTCCTTCTTCCCCTGATCCCCCCATTCTTACTGCGCATTGCTCCCAGATTAACCGTGGGAGAAAGCAGAGTTATATCACTCCTGCGTTTGGAATTATATCACTCCAATCTTCAGTGGGTCACCACTGACCACAAATAAAGTAGTAACTGTAACTAGGCCTCTTAGAATTTTTTTTCTTTTAAATAGACTACCTTTTAGAGCAGTTTTAGGTTCACGGCAAAACTGAGCAGAAAGTACAGAGTTCCCAGGTCCTCACATGCACAGCCTCCCTGCTATCAACGCCCCACACCGGAGTGGTACGTCTGTTATAACTGATGCACGTGCATTGACACATCATATCACTCAAGTCCACAGTTGACATTACCGTTCATTCTATGGGTTTGAGAAATGTACGATGACATATACCCACCATAATATTATCATACAGAATAGTTTCACTGTCCTAAAAATGATCTATGCTCTGCCCATTCATCCCTCCCTCCCTCCTGCTAGCCCCTGGCAACCACTGATCTTTTTACTGTCTGTATAGCTTTGACTTTTCCAGGATGTCATATAGTTGGAGTTACATAATATGCAGCCTTTCGGATTGGCTTTTTTTCACTCAGTAATAGGCATCTAAGTTTCCTCTATGTCTTTTCGTGGCTTGTTAGCTCATTTCCTTTTAGCACTGAATAAAGGTTGTACCAGACAATGGAGTATTTATTTTTCCATTCATTTACTGAAGGACATCTTTGTTGCTTCCAAGTTTTAGCAATTATAAATAAAGCTGATATAAACACTTTTGTTTTTGTGTGGACTTAAGTTTTCAATTCATTTGGGTAAATACAAAGGAGTATGAATGCAGGATCATACTGGCAAAAGTACAGTAGTCTCCCGTTAGCCATGATTTTGCTTCTGAGGTTTCCATTACCCATGTTCAAACATGGTCCTAAAATACGTAAGTAGTGCAGGAAGATATTTCGAGAGAGGGGGAGAGAGGGAGAGAAAGGATGAGATCACATTCTCATTACTTTTATTACAGTATATTATTTAATTGCTCTATTTCATTATTAGCTATTATCATTAATCTCTTACTGTGCTTAATTTATAAATTAAATTTTATCATAGGTATGTATATATAGGAAAAACTATATATTGGGTTTAGTACTATCTGAGGTTTCTGACACCCACTGGGAGTCTTAGAACTTATCCCCCTCAAGTAAAGGGGAGACCACTGTATGTTTAATTTTGTAAGAAAGTACCAACCTGTCTTCAAAAGTGACTGTACCATCTTGCATTCCCACCAGCAGTGAATGAGAGTTCCTCTTGCTCCATGTCCTCGCCAGCATTTGGTACAGCCAGTGTTCTGGATTCTGGCCATTCCAATAGGTGTGTAGTGGTACTTCATTGTTGCTTTAATTTGCATTTCCTTAATGACAAATGACATGGAGCATCTTTTTATGTGCTTATTTGTTGTTTGTTTATCTTTTTTTATGAGGTGTCTGGTCAGGTCTTTAGTCTATTTTTAAATCGGATAGTTTGCTTTCTTATTGTTAATTTTAATAGTTCTTTATATAATTTGGGTAGTACCCCTTTATTAGATGTGTCTTGTGCAAATATTTTCTCCCGGTTTGTCTTCACATTCTCTTCGTGGTAGCTTTCAGGGAGCAGAAATTTTAAATTTTAATGAAGTTCAGCTCATCAATTATTTCTTTCATGGATCATGGCTTTTCTGTCTTATCTAAGAAGTCATCGCCATACCCAAGGTCATCTAGATTATCTCCTAGGAGTTTTATAGTTTTGCATCTCACATTTAGGTCTATGTTCCATTTTGAGTTACCGTTGGTAAGAGGGTAAGGCCACTGTCTAGATTCAATTTTTTGCATGTGGATATCCACTTGTTCTAGCATGATTTGTTGGAAAGAGTACCTTTGCACCATTGTATCCCCTGTGCTCCTTTGCAAATATCAGTTGACTATATTTATGTGGGCCTATTTCTGGGCTCTCTATTCTGTTCCATCGATCTGTTTGTCCGTCCTTTTGCAATACCACACTGTCTTGATCTATGTAGCTTTGTGGTAAGTTTTGAAGCCCAATAATGTCAGTTCTTCAACTTTGTTCTTCTCTTTCAATATCATGTTGGTCATCTGGGTCTTTTGCCACTTCATATAAACTTAGAATCAGTTTGTTTATATCCACAAAATAGTTGCTGAGATTTTAATTGGGATTGCATTGAGTCTCTAGATCAAGTCAGAAAGAGCTGACATCTTGGCAAATATTGAGTCTTTCTATCCCTAAACATGGAAATTCTCTCAATTTGTTTAGTCCTTCTTGGATTTCTTTCATTACAGTGTGTAGTTTTCATCATATAGATTTTGTGTATATTTTGTTAGATTTATACCTAAGTACTTTAGGGGAGTGTTAATGTAGATGATCTTGTGCTTTTAATTTCAAGTTCCACTTGTTTATTGGTGGTACATGGGAAAGTTATTGACTTTTGAATATTAACCTTATATCCTGAAACCTTGCTATAATCATTTATTAGTTTTATGAGTTTTTTTGTCAATTCTTTTAGAATTTCTCCATAAACAATCTTGTCACCTGCAAACAAAGGCCTTCTAAGATTTTCAAAATTTGACCTTAACCTTGTCCTTAGCTTCATTGTCTGCTCTTTGCTTTCAACCATCCAATATTTGCTACTTTCTGGTATATTTTATTTTATCTCTGGAGATTACTCTCCGTCTTGTCTTTGTCCATATCCATGGGAGGCAGTGGTTCCAGTGGTGCTATGGGTAAGCTCTGAAATCAGATTATTCCTAGTTCTGTCATTTACTGGCTGTGAAACCTTGGGCAAGTTACTAAACACCATTCATTTGTGAAAGATAAGAGTACCTTCCTCATACATGTCAAAAGTATTGATTGTGAGAAAGTACCTGGCGGAAAGTGGGTAAATTCTTAGTGAACACCAGGTAAGATGGCAGACAAATTAAAACTTCCAAGGCATCAAGAAAGCCTCTTTTGTTTTAAGGCCTCAGACCTTGGCACAACTCTAGGGTGGGAGAGGTGAGGGCTCAAGAGTGATTAAGGATGCATTTCCCATTAGCCTAGCAAAGGAGTTGGAATCATAAGTTGATTTATGGAAAATAAAGAAAATAAATACTGCATATCTGAGCTTGTTGACTGATACATAACAATGACACTATCATCATCGTCCTCTTTATTACGTTGTTAACACTCTCTGCAATGCAATCTTTCCTTATGCCCATAAGCCTAAATACTACCCATATTCCCAGGCCCAACTCCATTGCCTTCACCAGGAAGTACTGCCTGGAATTGCATCTCTCCACACAATAAAATTGGTAGCTAACTATTAATGCTCATGTGTTTCTTCCACTAGTAGGCTGGGGAGTTCCTAAGTGTGAGATTTACTTCTGATCCAGCATTTATTCCTGGTGCTTGTTTACACATCCTGAACTTTAATATTAACACAAAATGGGGGAAATTATGGGGTCAAGTAGGAAACAATGGGAATCTCTCCATTTCTTCTTTGCTGCTAGGGGTTTGGCATTACCTTAGGATGTCAGAGCTTGAGTCTCAAACATAGGTGTTCTTTTGGCTCATTTTCTTTAACGAATTAATTGTTTTAGGCCATTTCTGCTGGTCGCTTGTATCACCCTTGGCCATAGCAGCTGAACTTATGTCTTGGTATTTAAATGTTAAGCAATTGTGAATATTCACAAAGAAGATGGAAGCTTTCACTTCAGAAATCCAGGGTAGTTTGCAACATATGGAGGTCCCATTTGTACACAATCCATGAAGATTAGGAGGAAGGAATATATAATCTATATAAATCTCTCTCTACATAAGTTAAAAGTATCTAATTTTACTCTCCTGTGCAATTAACTTGATGAGTTAATTTAGCATGAGCCAGCATCAATTTTGTCCTATTATAGGTTAACTTAGGACCCAGAAGTTGCTTTGGTTACTGGGTATAAAGGCCCTGGGTCTGCGACAGTGCCTGTACAGGGCCTTGCAAAGCACAGTTCATGGCACCTTCATACTCAAAGAATGGGAAGTTGCTCCAGTTCTGGGTAAATTCACAGGGTTCTTCATTTTCAAATCATTTTTTTTTCTTCTTTAGGAATTTAGTTATTAAGTCCCCACTGGTTTAATAGCTGTGAAACATTGAGCATTCATTTGCTTTTGAGCCCTAAGTGAATAGCCAAGAGGATCTGTTCCTTTAGAAAATATATATTTTATTCTGCCCATTGCATCTAAATGAATCTGCTGCAAAGCTGTGTTTACCCACATCCATATGCAAATATTGACTTATGCATTGCAACGAAGTAAGCTTGATAGGTTTCAGAAGGAAAAAAACATAACACAGATAAACACTTATAAGCATTTCAAATATTAAAGAGCTTAAACATTTCAAAAGACATTCACATATGAGTTTTTCTGGGATGTCATTATGGTGCTGCAGTCATTTGCAAAATATAGTTACTGAACTACATAGCTTTTATGTATGAGAGCATGCATTTATTTCTGACAGCGATAAAGTCAATATGTTAAGTATTCACACCATCCTTTATAATAGTCCTTGGGGAGAAATACTCAGCTCTATCTTCTTTTTTAAGGTGATACCATAGTAAAATGGGACAGTAAATTTCATAAACTGTCATAAATGTTGCTAAACATTTCTGGTAATCATGGATAAGGATTATTTCAAATGTTTATCCTGATGTTAAGAGGTATATAACTTTATAGCAGAATATGTCATTTTAGCCTTCTTGAGTCTGGTATTTGTACCTCTAATATGACTTTTATTAAAATGTATTAGAACTTGGTTAGTGGTCATGCCACTCTTTTGAATCCCAATAACTACTTTCTTTCTTTTCTCCCTTTTTATATGAAGTTATATTAAAATGCAGTTTTAACTTACTCTGAGCTCTGAGGAATGCCAAAAACTGGTAAATTCATACCTCAAGATAAACTTCAGAATTGCCTGAGGGGTTCCTGAAGATCTGTCACTGTCCTCACCCCCACCATCCACCACCCCTGTGGCAAATCCTCCATGATCATGCTTCATGATAAAACATACGCTACTATTATGAATTAACTACATAAGGGTGAGGGATTAAACTTTGTTCACAAGTCTTTTCTTGTGCCACTTTTATTAAATAAAAAACCCCACTGTTATTAAAATAAATAGAATTGACATTCAAACTTCTTTTGGCTTTCAATAGCAAAAACAAGGAGAGACTCGAATAAGCAAGTGACGATGAAATATGCTAATTACCAAAGAGGTTACAGATTATTTATTCAACTATGTTTATAGTGAGATTATTTTTGAAAGTCACTGGCTAAATCCTGTTTAGGATACATAACATACGGCAGAGAGGCAGCTCTCCAGGGAACTGTGGTCTCTAAGTTGTCCTATGGCACTGCACACACATTAACAAAGCACGGGATTAAATGTTACTGCTGCAAGGGAAATATAAATAAGAGCTGAAAGAGTGCCAAGAAGGAAGAGATCATTTGTGACAGGGTGATCCAGGCAGACGCCATACAGGAGGTAGCATATAAGGTGGTCTTCAAAGAATAATAGAAATTCAGTAGATGTGGTGATGGTGGCCTGGGAAGAGGAAACGCTGAGCAGAGGTGTGGAGGTGGGAAGGGAAATCATGCTTGGGTACTGTTCTGTGGGCCATGCTGGCCTCTAGCAGAAGGTTCATGAATGGAATTAATGGAAAATGAAATTGGGAATGGGGGACTAGATCCCAATTGTGAAGAGTCTCTAATTCTTGGATAAGGTATTTTATTAATTAGTTTCATTCAACAATTATTTATAAAGTTCCTAGTCTGTGCCTGAGACCATGCCAGGCACTGGGATTCATAAGACAGGGGTCAGGTGGGGTAGTCACACTCGGGTGTTTAAAGCAGAGTGGAGGAACTAGATGACTAATGAATGGTTGGAGTTGCATAGAATAATGGATGTGCTGAAAGTCATGTTTGCCCTACTGATCCTCTCCCCACCAACTTCTTCCACTGTGCTCTGTGGTCTGACTTTTATGGAATATAGGAAAAGACTCCCTTGCCTGTGGCTTGTAGAGGTCAGAGGGTAGAGAGTGGGTGAGGGTTCCCCTGGCTTTCTCCCTGCTGGGTCACTTTGAGTTGGCCGTGTCCCTCCACTGAAGGCCACAGCTGCTGAGGGGGGCCCTCCCCACACATCTCCTTTGAGTTCTGGTTCCTGCTCCCTTCTCTTGTGCTGTCAGAAGTTGCGATGGCAACTTGTTATCATAGTGGGACTATTACACCATCTCCTCACTTAACTTGTTTTGTTATCTGAGCAATCTGTTGCCCTATGGGCCTTTGACTGATACAGCTGTGATAGTGAGTTAGTTTCCCCAGCCTGCTGCAACAGATTACCACAAATTTGGTGGCTTAAAACAACAGAAATAGGATATGTTCTATTAAAGTCCTGGAGAGCAAAAGTATGAAATCAGTATCACGGGGTGAAGGTCAAGGCCTGTGTTTTCTCTGGAGGCTTTAGGGGAGAATCTGTTTCTTGCCTCCTCCAGCTTCTGGTTGGCTGCTGGCATTCCTCTGCTTGTGACCAATCTCTGCCTCCGTTTTCATGCCACCTTCTCTTCTATGAGTGTCTTTTTGTCTTCCATCTGCATGAAACCTCCTCCTGCCTCCCTGTTATAAAGACATGTGATTCCATTTAAGATCCACTTAGATAATCCAGGATAATCCCCCCACCTCAAGATCCTTAATTTAATTACATCTGCAAAGATCACTTTTCCATATAAGGTAAGAATTACAGGTTCCTCAGTCGAGACCCAGTATCTTTGAGGGGGGTCATCATTGAGCCCACTACAGAGATGGAAGTACAGGTGGTAGGGTGGCAGGAAGCAAGGACGGTCCAGCAGCCTACCAGATCCAGGAATGGCTTCCCAAGGAGCAAGGAATATTAAAGTTGACATTTGAAGGATCAGAAATTAAATAAGCAAAGGGGACCAGAGGATGAAATTGAGTGAGGTCGGGAGGACTGGTCAAAGCAATGAATGGCTAGAGCTAAGGCCTGGAAAAGGGACAGATCACTCAGGACTCATTCCACACATTTGAAGACGTGACTGTCCTTGAGTGTGGCTGGCAGGTAGAGCTGAGAGGGTGTGAGAAGCGAGCAGGGAGGGACCAGAACATGAAAGATCTTGTCAATGACGTTAAGGAATTTGAATGCAGTCCAATTGGCACAGAGTATACATTACATACTTTTAAACAAGGGAGGGATATGATAAAAGTAGAGCTTCAGAAAGATTAATTTAATGTTGAGGCACAGGGTAGATTATAGCAGGGAAAGCCTGGAGTAAGGGAACCCATTTGAGCAATGAGATGAAAATTTCACTGCTGTTGGCTGTTCAGGGAATCTGAGGGTATTAGACTCTGAGTAGAGCGTGCTCAATGTCATCAATCACTGATGAATATTTATTAACTTCAAAGAGCATGTGAGATTGTGACTAGTTGAAGAGGACAGAAAAAAGGCCTGGTACATGGTCCAGGAATATATATCAGGTTCGCAATTTAATTGCACTTAGCTCTCTTTTCCTCAAAATATTATTTCGTATTACTATTTAGGAAATATTTAATCTACTTGTTATCTGAGTTTTTTTGTTAGATACCACATTGCTGATTCTACAAAGAAATGTTAGTGTTTGAAACTTAATCCTGGAGGTCAAAGGCCAGGAATAACACATCTGTGGGCTCTAGGAAACTATTTCCAATGAAATCATCAATGACATTAACAAGAAAAATGTTAACCAGAAGCATATGATTTTAAGTCATTTGAAATGCATGTACTAGTGCTACACAAATACAGTACAAATGCTCTGTGTAATTTTAGAAATGTAATTTGAAATATCTGACATTTTCTTGTGTACCATAATAATGGATAAACACAAAAGAATCTTCACAATATGTTGATCTGGAAGAATGTGAGCAATTGACTTGTTACTAAGTTACTTTTTACCTATTGAAATATATGCTTCTGAAATAAAATCAACAGACTAGGAAAATCTTGTTTATTAAGTTTGAAAAAAATCACAAACAAAATTGTATACTAATATGTCCCAATTCTACTTCCTCCCCCAACCAAGTCATAGTATAAAATAGCTTTTATCTTAAGGGGAAAATTTTTCTATATTAACTTATATATTATTTGCTTTTAACAATTTCTTAATTAAACAAAATGGGTATTTACCAGACTATAGTTAGCTTGCAATTTAAGCTCTCCCAAAGAGATAGTTGGTGAGTTTGCTCTACATAGATGATATGAAACTAAATTCAATTTTTTGAAAATTAGACAATTATAAAGAGAAAATGGAAAGATGGCAATAAGGATGCCCAGAAATGTGCCTGTAGCCAGAGTTTAGAAGTAAAGATGAGCTGAGATATGAACTTGCTCAGCCACTGCCCAATAAAAAAGAAATATGCATTATAGAAGGATTTACACTTGACAGAGAAAAGCCAAGATTGGGTTACTCCACATCCTGATTTTAAAACGAAACTGCAAAAACAGCTGTACTGATAGAAAGTACCTCATTAAAAAAATTTTGAAAAGAGAATTGGAATGTATTCGGTTCTGATAGAAACAAGTAGCTAATAAAAAGTCAAACTATATTTTGGACAAAACAGGAAGTGATGAGATGGAGATTAGGATTGAAGGGATGGAACTGCCAGTCATTACTGGGGAATCATGGAGGTTTTCAGCTTCATCAAGTCAGTGAACGTGGAGCTACATCTCCCAGACTTCTCTTCCCTCTATAGCTTCAGGTTAGGGTTGGCCACAAGAGCGATTTGTGTGCGATTTGAAATGGGAAGCAAAGTAGGAGCTCATGATCCACAGGCAGGGCTCAGATTGCGCATGGTGCTGACCAGCCAGCCCACAGCATTAGCCTTGGGCAGCAGCCTGGCCATGGCTCTCCAGCTCCAGCCAGAGCTTCTCCTTCGGCTTCTGTGAGTCCCAGGTAAGACCCAGGGGCAGCTGTGGTCAAGGAGGCCAGCTTCTTCTGCAGGTCTCACACGCCACTGAAAGATACAAGTTCCAGTCTGTTCTCAAAGGTTCCAGACTGTGCTTATGGTTTCACTTTCATCTCTCTTCACTGTTTCACTTCCCAGTTTTCTTCCTTTCCCTGCAGAACTACAGTGACTTTAGGCTCCCCTCCAGATCCAGAGGCAACAGCCTTCCATAAACTTCTCTGCAAGCTCCTCTTCATGGTTCCTGGTTAGTGACTTCTTCTTGGTCTCTAGTCATCTCCTCCTGGACCTCTACATTCTTAGCTTCACCCATAGTTGTGTAACGTCTAATCCTTATGCTAAATCCCTTATTTGATATTGCTCATAGTGGGTCTACGTCCCCAATAATACCCTAGTGAATACAAAAACCTCTTTTGCAAATTCACCTTCTACTAGAAGGACACTATCATGCCTAATTTAAAACATCATATCATTATACGATTGCAAAAGAGGACACACACATGCGGGCACACATTTATGTGATAACGCTCTTCTGTAAGAGATGAGGGCCTACGTTCCTTTGTGGCTTCCTTCCCTGATGAACTGGGCTTAACCCTTTTGTCCCTCCTCCTAACCTGCTGTAGTTCTCTTCTGATGAGGTTCTTCATTTCTAATAGGATGCGGTCCAACACTTACGTGAAATTTTAAGAAGTAAAGAGAATGCCTTTTTTATTAGCCCACATGACAAGCTTTCCACTGGGTGGCATAGGGAGGGCAGTGCAGATGGAGAGAAGGGTCTGAATCCTTGGTGGATGCTAGATTGCGTAGCTAGATTCTGTGGATGTTCTCCCCTTGTTAACTGAATAGATTTGGCAACGAAAGCTGATGTAAAACAATGGTGATATAATTTCTTTCAAGGAAAGGCTCTGGGAGAGTGACAGAAATTTCCAGCATGAGTTTTCAATAGAACACTTTCAAAAAAAAGAGGAAAGGCTTGAAACTTCTAGTTTTGGCCGAGGGTTGGAACATTTGTGACAGTTTTCTAGACTCCCTCTCCATGAACTTAAAACTTGATTATAAGAAGTCTTCCATTGAGATGTGACTGGGAGACAAAAATTCCCATATCAAGGAAGAAAAATCCTCTGTTTAAGGAGATGCCTTCTCTTTAAAAGTTTATGCGTCATTGCAATTAGAAAGTCATAATGATTTTACTCTTAACCCCTAGAATTTTCTTAAGTAATTCATCTTATTCCATTTCAGTCCATTTGTTTCTCTCCATTTCTCCCTTTGTATACCTTTCTATCACTATACGTACTGTGATGGTTAATTTTATATGCCCAGATTGAACATTGTTTCTGGGCATGTCTGTGAGTATGCTTCCAGAGGAGATCAGTATTTCAATTGGCGGACCCAGTAGATCACTCTCTCCAAAGTGGGTGGGCATCAGCCAATCCATAGAGGGTCTGAGTGGAACAAAAGGCCAAGGAAGGAGGAATTTGCCCCCTTTTCTCTGCCTCACTGATTGAGTTGGCACATCTCATCTTCTCCTGCCTTCGAACTGGGATTTACACTCCCGGTCAGCTCCCCTGGCTCGCAGGACTGAACTATACCACCAGCTTTCCTGGGGCTCCAGCTTGCAGATGGCAGATTCGTGGGACTTCTCAGCCTCCCTAACCAACCTTCCTCTCCTCTCCTCTCCTCACCCCTCTTCTCCTCTCCTCCCTCCCTCCCTTCCTTCCTTTCCCTCTCTCTCTCTTTCTTTTTTTCCTTCTTTTTTCTCTCTATGTATTATATATATAATATTTATTCACATATGCTATACATACACCCTATTGGTTCTGTTTCTCTGAAGAATCTTGACCTATACACATACTTCTTTGCTTCTGGAATCCCAATCCTATCTTGTTTGGGATTTTCCCAAGGACCCAACCTAAGCTGTCATGAGAGTAGAAACATTCCCTATTAATAACAGATAACCTATAGCAAATTGGTGGCTTTGCATTCCTCATGACACCGATCATCTATCTATGGCTGAGAAATGCGTTAATGAGGGGAAATCTGGGGTAGCAAGAATGTTTCCATCCACCAGTGCACGGTGCCAATAAAAGGCCTTGCTTCCCTCTCCCCCCCG
>CAUYRT010049233.1:0-23575 GCA_963574885.1 Lepilemur ruficaudatus
ACAGCCACTATGAAGAGACAGAAAGAGTCTCAGAGTACGTTCAATTTCTAAAAAACAGTAATTTGAGCAGACGCTCCATAATGCAATATAATAGCGTTATTTTCCACTTATAGTTTAAAATAGAGTTATTGCTTCTCATGAAGGCAGAGATCTTCATAAAAGGGAAAGGTTATTATGATAAAGGCAGAGAAAGACAAGCTGAAAAAGGAAAACAACAAGATCATCAAAAAAGAAAACTTTAATTTGTAAAAAAGAAAATACTTGGACTATATTGTGTTATTGGTTTTAAAAATTATAATGAGGACTTAAAGGAGGGGAAAAGATGAGGGGGAGGGAAGGAGGAAAACATGGGAAAAAACACTGTTCTTATCCTGCATGAGAAGAATTGATCCAGCCTGAGCCAGGTCTGGGTGACTGATCATTGGCACGAGATTCAGGAGATTTCGTCCAATTTTACATAAAAAGGTTACCATTCGATCAGCAATAGCATTATTAGACATCTACTCAAAAAAACATAAGACATTCTATAATAAAGACATCTGCACCCGAATGTTTATGGCAGCACAATTTACTATTGCTAGGTCGTGGCAACAACCCAAATGCCCGTCAATTCATGAGTGGATTATTAAAATTTGGTATATGTTTACAATGGAATATTACTCAATTTTAAGAAACGACAGTGAGCTATCACCGCTTATATTTTCCTGGATTGAGCTCAAGCCCATTATTCGAAGTGAGGAAGAATGGGCCCCACTTGTACTCGCCATAAAATTGGTACTGACTGATTAACACTATGGTGCTCAAATGGTGGTGTCCACCAGGGTTACAGGGGTTGGGGGGGTAGACCCACAGTTGAGGGATGTGGAGAGCATTGTGATGGGGGGGGCAAGCTTGAAATGTAGTTGGGGATGGGAATTAGGGGACTTAACAGGGGGAAGGAAATCTTCTAAAATTGATTTATGTGAATAGCTGTACAATTTGGTAAATTTACTAAAAATCATTTAATTGTTCACTTAAAATGGAGTAATGGCATGGAATGTAAATTATACATCAATAAACTTGTCAAAAAAAAAGGTTGATTAGTTTTTAAGAATCTTCTGATTAGTTTTTCTTACTTTTTTTTTGGCCACAACCAAGAGAGTGCAAACTGCAAAGTGGAGGCTGGGATGTTTCTTCACCAGTTCTTTTTGTATGATTTCTATAGAAAGCGCCTGGTGCTAGATACCTTGAGGCTGTGGAAACAAGACTTTGACTCTGCCCTCAGGGAGCTTACAGCTTTGTAGGGGAGACTTGCACCTAACATAATATTTAAAAGATAGAAAATAGTAAATCTAAAAATGTAGTTCAGATAGAGTCCCATGGAGAGTTAGAGGTAGGAAAGATTACTTGTGTCATTGAAGATGTGATAAGGATTTATGGGGAACTCTGGAGGCAGGTCCCAAGAAGAGTGAACAATTATCTTTGTTAGAACCTAGGGTATGATGTAATCTTATTTCTGGTGGTTGATATTTAGAGTTGCAAAAATGGCCCCTTGTCTGTGGTGGACTGAAATTTTGGAAATGGACTGGACCGTGATTTAGCAGTGTATGGGCCTGATCTAACCCTTTCATAGGCTTTAAGTCACAGCCAACCACTGCCCACCTTTCTGTTTCTCCCAGGGGAAATTAACCTTGGTCCGTTCTATGGTATTATGTCAGAACTCAGAAGAAAGGATTCTTTACATGTTGAATTTCACTCATATCATTACATGCACAATATTTATTTATGTATTTGCCTTTACTTAGAGATTTAGTTCTAAAAGATAGAGATTTCTGTTCAAAAAAGCTCTTGGATGACACATAATAGAACAAATTCAGTTTAGTTATTTTTTAAAACTAATTAGTTTTTTAAAATCAGGGTCTCACTCTGTTGCCCAGGCTGGAGTACAGTGGCATGATTATAACTCACTGCAGCTTCTAACTCTTGGGCTCAAGGGATCCTCCCATGTAGCTAGGACTACAGGTGCACACCACCACACCTGGCTAATTAAAAAAAAAATTGTAGAGACAAGGTTTTACTATGTTGCCCAGGCTGGTCTTGAACTCCTGCCCTCAAGCTATCCTCTCACCTTGGCCTCCCGAAGTGCTGGGATTATATGGGATTATAGGTGTGAGCCACCATGCCCATCCTTGCTTTATTTTTTAAAACATATTTGTATTAATTCTATTGAATGAAAGGTTCGTTAGAGGAAAATCTGTTAATATTTAATAAGACTTGCTTTGTATGACATTGCATGCTCATATATAATCACAGGAAGGATCAGAGGGCATCCTATATTATATAATACGAAATATTTGAAAGAAAGATAATCTTGAATTCTGCTTTAGGTTTTCACGGAGACCCTCAAATTGCATATGAATAAAAAAGTACATATATAAAAATATATATATAAAATTTTTTCTAGCAATTTATTAAATATGAAGTTGGAGGAAAGAAAGTTAGTCAACCCTAAGTATTTAATGATTTGTTACTTACCATCCATTGCAAAAATCGATCAAGCCTCAGTTCGCAATTGTTACAAAAGTATAGACTTTTCCCCTCTTAATGGGGAAATAACAGTGAAAACTTCCCCAACATCTCTCCCATTCATTTCTGTTTTCCTCCAATGAGTGCCAGATCTATTTCAGACCTTCATCCTCTTTTCTCTATACTATGACAGGAACCTCCTAATTTGTCTCACTGCCTTCTGTTTCTCTCTGCACTAATCCAGCCCAACTCCTCAGCAACTAATCTTGCTAAAACAAAGCATGGATTATGTCATCTTCCTACACAAAATTCTTCAGCAATTCCCTATTGTGATCAGATTTAAACTCAGATAGCTTGACTTGAATCCATTTGTCTCATATATCTCATATGTTCTATTCAAAATTAATAACTGCTCTGTAAACATTTCCGCTTCCACACTTAAGCACATGCTATCTGGAAAGGCCTCCCTATTATTTCTGGCTGTAGAAATCCTTATCATCCTGAAACAGCTGACCTCAGCAAGTACTTTCGCCCTGACTCTGCTGTGCCCCCGCCCCTCCCAATCCAGCTAAGAGAAAGTGAGTTATCCTTTCTCTGAGCATCCAAACTCTTTCTTTGAGCCACCTTTGTGATAGTTATCACATTCTACCTTGCATTGTCATTATTTGTGCAGTCGTTTAAGCATCTCCTATACTGTAAATCCTTAAAGACCAAGGCCACATTTTATCATCCTTATATCTCCCGTGGAAATTATCCCAGTGGCCTGCACATTGTTGTTGCCTAATAAATTCTGTTGCTTGGAAGTTGTATTTAGTGTAACATGACTTACTAAAGGTTATGATTGTCATACATCCTATTTGAAGAAAGTGGGGGTTTCCAATAATTTATTTGAGTTAGTTGTCCTAAAATTCCTGACTTATTTTTAGGTCATATTTCAAAGTAAAATATTCTAACTAGAACCTATAAAACTGGACATGGTATGAGAAGAGTGACAGAAAAGGAAGTGCTACAGATTGTACTTGTGAATCTGTTGAGCTCAGGATAAGGACGAAGCATCTGTTCCAGAAATATCTGCTAGTTAAGACCCAAGAAGTCAAACGTACCTAACCATCGTGCATATCACATTCTTTCAACAGGAGGTGCCAAGAAGAAAAGGAGCAATCTACCATCTGCTGGAGACCATCTGTTTCATAAGACCTATTCCTTATTTAGTGCCACTGGGGTTTTCATTTCTTCAGAAAAAAATGATCAGCATCCTCAAAGACCCTAAATAAGAGCATATGACAACATTATCTAATAGCCATCTCAGTTAGCAGCAGCTTCTATTTTTCTCCAAGTTGTTTCCCTGTTGAATTATGTCTTTCACAATGTGTGTAATGTAGAAAGAGCACAATCTGTGAATTGGAAGCCCTGAGTCTGAATCCTATTGCTGCTTCCTACTGACTTATCTGGGGCAATTGCCTACATCCCTGGCCTTAAAATTCTTCCCATGTAAAATGGAAATAATATTTACCTCACAGGATGCGAGCCAAATGTAAACTCCATGCAGGGAAGAATCTTCATCTGTTTCGTGCACTGATGCATCTTAAGCTCCTAAGACACTGCTTAGCACATAGAAGATGCCCAGTAAATACTTGTTGAATGTGGTAATATTGAAATAAGATTGGTATCTATAAAAATGCTTTAAAGACTATTACCCAAGTAATAGAATTATAGGATAAGAAGCTTAAGGGTCACCTAATTTAGTCTCCTTGGATATAAATGAATAAACTGAGGTCCAGAAAGATTGACCAGCACAGACATTACAGCCACACAGTTGCAGGGCTGCATAATATTCCAGGTTTCCTAAGTCATGGCTCAGTTCTCTTCCACTGAGCCAAACCTTCTCCTTTCTTTCTTTTTTTTTTTGAAAACATTATATTTACTCTAATCAACTGAAGATAATGTATTTGTTGATGTAAATGTTGATAGAAATGTATATGAGTCTTTATTTTTCTAATTTTTGGTCCCTAGAAACAAAGTAGCCATAATTTTGCTTCTTCTTTTTTTGTCTTTATTGAAGTGTAATTTACATATCATGCCTTTACTCCATTTTAAGTGTACAATTAAATGGTTATTAGTAAATTTACCAAGTTGTACAGCTATTCACATAAATCAGTTTTAGAGGATTTCCCATCCCCCATTGAGACCCCCAATACCCATCCCTATATACACTTCAAGCATGCCCCTCCCCTTCACAGTGCTCATCACATCCCCCGGATGTGGGTCCACCCCCCACCCCCAAAATCCCCAGTCAACACTACCACCATTTAAGCACCATAGTGTCAATCAGTCAATACCAATTTGATGGCAAGTACAGGTGGGGCCCGTTCTTTGGGTCTTGTGTCACCTCACTTTGAATAATCTTCTCCTTTCTTAAAGTGTATTAAGAACCATTACCTTAGTTCAGTACTTCCCAAACATCAGCCTTGTGTGTACCCACCTTCTCCATTTTTACAATATTTACACACTTTATTATTTACATACAATTCTTCTTTAGGTTGAGTTAGATCATCAAACTTAAATACTTACTTTAGCCTTGTCTTGTCTTAAGCAATAATGTCCATGAAATAAAAATTTGTTGTGCAAGTAATATTTTTTCAATATATATTAAAATACATGCACTTAGGTGCCACCTGAAACTGTTTTGCCTATTTCCAGTAGTGTGTATATATTCCATGCCCTTAGGGAAACACTGTCTAAAAATATTTGTGACATATTATGACTCTATGTGAACATTCTTTATGGAATAAAATAGCAAAGAAATTTCCAATACAGTCAACTCACAAGGTTTTATAAAAGAGAAGAATAGAGAACTGAAAATATCAAATAATTTGGAAATCACTATAAAGTTTTCTCCTTTTGTATGATTTCAATGGAGATGAAGGGACAGATCATCATCCTATTGCAGTGGGCACAAATTTCATAGCTGTGAACTTGGATGTACAAATGTGGGAGTTTATTTCTTTATAACTGAACTTAGATCTTGTGCCTCCATTTCTGATATTGTTGGAGAATTTAATTTAGTTATTTAGAGGTCAATATAGACACTAGCAAATTCTCTCTCTCTCTCTCTATCTTGTATTTGGATAAATATTTCATAAGTTAAGGCTCTTCTTCCTTCCCTTTCTCTTTCCTTCTCCCATGAGGGATTTAAGTTCAGCCCAGGCAGGATGGGTGGAGTAGTTGGTGCTCTCATGTGTCATTCTGACATTGGCCTTCAGGTGCTTTGCTGGCAGCTGTTCTCTTTCCTGCTCAGATAGTTTTCTCCCTCTCCCTACATCTGCTGTCCAGGGTCTCCCATAATTTCCAGCTTGCATGGCCCTTGCCGTGTTCCCTGATAGTATCCCTTCATCAAAATCATGTGGTTCAATCTGATTCACTGATTCTCCTCAGACCTCTTGTGCCACCCATTTCTAGAGGAATGGGGTGCTCTCTTATACCAGACATGGCCCGTGGGGTGTCTTTTACATGGGTGTAAAGCCTTTTACATGGGTGTTCCACTCTACCTTAGGTTGCATGTATGACTTCTCTAGAAGTTTTGCAATCTCCCCTGACTGTGCTCTGGGAAGTGAGATACCAGTTCTTCTGCTTTGTATTTCCCCAGACTTGTTAAGGGTTTCTATTTTCCTCTAACCCAAATTACTGGGGCTTCATATCTGAACCCAGGTTCCCTGCTTCTCTTTCTCTTTGCAGATTCCTTTCTTTCTGGTTCACAGGAATTTTTAAAAATCTGTTCACATGTGTAGGAAAACTATGCTTCTACGTCATCATTATACCATATTTTGTGGTGTACTGTATGAATTCTATAAGCTAAGGCTGCCAGGCTCTTAGCCTTTTGGAGCTCATAAAGCACTTTTCTTTCCTGTAAGATCCCAGATCTTACAATTGAAAAATCTTGCCTTTCAAGCCTATTAGCTTTCTGGAAGTAAAAACCTAAACCCTAAAAATCCCTAATCCTAAACCATTCTCATGTGTACTTCTGAGTGAATGGGGTCAGGATCAAATACAGGGAAGTTGGAGGAGGGGGACACTTAAAATTCTTAATATATTGCACATAAAAATCCTTCATCTGTATATACACCTTAAACTGTTATTTTATTATCTTTGTTTTTCAGGCAAAATAATTCTAATCTCTAATTTGGTTTTTTTTAGTTCTAAAAATCCTTAACAATTTTGCTGGTTCTGTGGGATCTTCATTTTTTTGGGTACTATGGCTATAAAGTAGAATAAACATCTATACTTGTGTAGCATTTTTACTTTTGATTTAAAATCTTTTCTTATAAATACCTCTAATTTTCTCCACAATTCTATTAGAGAGATATTACAAAGACAAGGAAAGTGAGGCTCAGAGAAGTGTAATTATAAAGTAGTAAGCATAATTTAAAAAATGACTAATTCTAGAATAAAACTATGTATATCATTGTATAGTATAAAATTATATATTTATATGTAACATAAATATATTTATATAAATATGTATTTGAGTAGGTAGAAATATATACAGTATATTTGTATATAGTATAAATATATACAGTATATTTCAACAGTGTCCTACTAATATTAATTACACAATACTTTGATTATTTTGAAATTAATTTTTTTATCCATGTGATATACGCACATAGTTAAAAAAAAGTTGCACTGAAAGGTTCCCTGATCCACCCTAGTTCTCCACTTCAGAATTGAAAGCATTTTCAAGTCTTAGAGGAATTTCATTTGGCATTTACCTCCATATTTCTAAAAATATATACTTACATTTCTATTTCTTCGTCTAGAAATTTTAGACAATATCTACTGATTTCCTGTAAAAATAGTTGAGGATTTTTCATTATTCCAACAATGTTATTTTACCATTTTGGCCAAATTAATGGTTGGTGTTTACATTGCTAAATGTAGGTAAATGTTAAAAACTGCTGAACCAAGTAGTACACTATTACTATGTTTACTTTGTCATAAAACTTTTTGCAATCCTAGAGTTAATAATTATCTTTTTATTTGTTTAGTGTTAACATGAATTTTTGTGAATCTAAGTGGCTTTGGACATGGAAAGAATTTCTTACAACTTTGGAGTTTTAAACTCTTTGATTTATTAAAGATATATATTATAAAACCCAGTTTTCTTTAAGCCTTCAACTTCAACTTGCATACCTTATTATTATATTTTAAAGTTAAGTAAATTTTTAATAAAATTAACATTTTCATTTACTTGTTCTTGGATTAGAATTCATTTAGTTCAGTTTGAACAGATTAAATTCTTCTAAACAATTGTTTCATTAATATACAGTTTGTTAAATTGCTTTAAATATTAAAACTTCATTCATAAATGTAACATATTTGATAATTTAGCCCTTCAGATGTTGAAGAGGGCAGATTTATAACCCTAATGAATAAGACTTTCTGAGCACTTAACAACTAATATAAACCTAATAAATTAAACTTATAAAAGCTTAGCTTTATTGTACTTCACAGATACTGCATTTTTTACAAATTAAATGTTTGTGGTAACTCTTGATTGAGCAAGTTTATTAATACCATTTTTCCAAAGCATATGCTCACTTTGTGTTTTTATGCCACATTTTAGTAATTCTCACAATATTTCAAAATTTTTCATTATTATTATATCTGTTATGGTGATCTGTGACCAGTGATCTTTGATGTTACTGTTCTAACTGTATTAGGATATCACAAACCACACCCATATAACATAGTGAACTTAATCAATAAATATGATATGTGCTCTGACTGCTCTACTGATCAGCTGTTCCCGTCTCTCTTCCTCTCCTTGGGCCTTCCTATTCCCTGAGACACAACAATATTGAAATTAGGCCAATTAATAACCCTACAAGAGCTTCTAAGTCTTCAAGAGAAAGAAAGAATTGCACACCTCTCACTTTAAATTAAAAGCTAGAAATCATGAAGTTTATTAAGGAAGCCATGTTGAAAGCTGAGATAGGCCAAAAGCTAGGCCTCTTGTGACAAACAGCCAAGTTGTGAATGCAAAGGAAAAGTTCTTGACGGAAATTAAAAAAGTACTACTCCAATGAACACATGAATGATAAGAAAGCTTGTATGGAGAAAGTTTTAGTTGTATAGATAGAAGATCAAGCCAGCCACAACATCCCCTTAAGGCAAAGTGTAATCTAGACAAAGGCCCTAACTCTCTTCAGTTCTGTGAAGGCTGAGAGAGGTGAGAAAGCTGCAAAAGAAAAGTCTGAAGTTAGCAGAGATTGGTTCCTGAGGCTTAAGGAAAGAAGCGACCCCATAACATAAAAGTACAAGATGAAGCAGCAAGTGCCGATGTAGAAGTTGGAGCAGGTTATCCAGAAGATCTAGCTAAGATCGTTGCTAGAGGTGGCTACTCTAAACAACAGAGTTTCAGTGGTAGGAGAAACAGCCTTCTCTTGGAAGTAGATGCCATCTACAACTTTCATAGCTAGAGAGAAGTCAACGCCTGGCTTCAAAACATCAAAGGACAGGCTGACTCTCTTGTTAGAGATTAATGCAGCAGGTGATTTTTAGCTGAAGCCAATGATCCTCTTCCATCTTGAAAATCCTAGAGCCCTTCAAAATTATGCTAAATCTACTCTGCCCATGCTCCTCAATAAATGGAACAAAAAATCCTGGATGACAGCACATCTGTTTATGGAATGGTTTGCTGAATATTTTAAGCCCCACTGTTGAAATCCTCTACTCGGGAGGTGGGGGAAGAAGATTCCTTTCAAAATATTACTGTTCACTGACAATGCGTCTAGTTACCTAAGAGCTCTGATGGAGATGCACAGGGATATGAATATTGTTTTCATGCCTGCTAACACAACAGCCATTCTGTAGCCCATAGATCAAGGAGTAATTTTAACTTTCAAGTCTTCTTATTTCAGAAATACATTTTATAAGGCTGTAGCTTCCATAGATAGTGATTCCTCTGATGGATCTGTATAAAATAAATTGAAAACATTCCAGAAAGAATTTACCATTCTAGATGCCATTAAAAACATTTGTGATTCATGGGAGGAGGTCAAAATAGAAACTTTAACAGGAATTTGGAAGAAATTAATTCCAGCCCTCATGGATGACTTTGAGGGGTTTAGGATCTCAGTGGAGGGGGTAACTACAGATGTGGTAAAAATAGCAAGAGAACTAGAACTAGAGGTAGAGCCTGAAGATGTCACTGAATTGCTGCAATTTCATGATCAAATTTGAACTGATGAAGAGTTGCTGCTTATGGATGAGCAAAGAAAGTGGTTTCTTGAGATGGAATCTGCTCCTGGTGAAGAGGCTGTGAACACTGTTTAAATGACAGCAAAGGATTTAAAATATTACATCAACTTAGTTGATAAAGCAGTGGCAGAGTGTGCGAGGATTGAATCCAATTTAGAGAGACTTGTTACTGTGGGTAAAGTGCTATAAAATAGAATTTCATGCTACTAAGAAATTTTTCATGAAAGGAAGAGTCAATCAGTGTAGGAAAATGTCATTGTTGTCTTATTTTAAGAAATTTCCACAGCCATACAACCTTCAGCAATCGCCACACTGATCAGTCAGCAGCCATCAACATTGATGTAAGACCCTCCATTAGCAAAATTATATCTCACTGAAGGCTGATGATAATTAGGTTTTTATTTTAGCAAAAAGTATTTTTTAATTAAGATAAGTATACTGTTTTTTTAGACATAATACTATTGCACACTAAATAGACTATAGTGTAAAGGTAACTTTTATATATACACTGGGAAACCAAAGCATTTGTGTGATTTGCTTTATTGAAATACGTGCTTTATTATGGGGTCTGGAGCTGAATGCGCAATATATTCCAGGTATGCCTATAAATATACAGAAACATATATACAAATATATTTAATTTATAGATAAAAGTTGTACATATTTGGGGGGTACATGTGATATTTTAATGCCTGTGTACAATGTAACGATCAAATCAGGGGCATTGGATACTCATCACGTCAGTTACCTTTTCTTTGTGTTGGGAGCATTACAATTCTTCTCTTCCAGCTATTTTGAAATGTACAATAAACTACCGTTGACTATAATTTCCCTACTATAATTTCTAGTATTATTGAATACTAGAACTTTTTCCTACAGTATAACTGTGTTTGGGTGCTGCTTAACCAATTCTCTTCATCCCCCCTTCTGTAGTGAAACATATTATCTTAAACATTCCAGTACTGTTTGCTTATATACTTGTAAAATTCTTCTACACTCAAGAGCTTAAAATCATGAGGCTTAATATGTCAGATTTTCTTAGATATTACAAACATTTTAAATAATAAACATGCAGATTATCTTAAAGTGAATACAAAATATATTAATACTAAAAGTTTGTTGTGCTCCATGTCTTCTGTACTTAATTCTGAAGATCCCCAGACTTGTAAAGTTACTTAGCCAAGTTAAAAGTCTGAAAAACTTGATATTTCAATATATTTGCTTAGAGGTCAGACATTCTAGGCAGGGCCTGAGGACCTGAGCACTGTAAACTTCCAGTGTGATTCTACCAAATTACAAACGGACACCCTGGGATCATTCTTACAGTCACTGTCCATCGGGACCTAGAAGTCTACACTCTCATCTGGTGTTTAGTCTTGCAACTATCCAGTTCTGTAGTAGCTTTTTTTCATGTTTTATCTGGTTTGGGTAGAGAGAAATTTAACTTAATGTTTCTAACTTAATGTTGGCTGCAGCTAATATTTTTTAAATCACTTGATTGGGTCCAACTTAAATTTTTATACTGTGAGTAGAGCTTGTATTATTTTTCAATCAAAGCTCTTTCTTCCAACTTTTTTTTTTAAAGCTATGTAATAGTTTTCATTTTGGTTGTCCCTTGACCACAACTTTGCATTCATTTTAATGACAATTATTAATATTTTCCATGCTCGTTACTAATTTTTGTAAATGCTTCATCAGGTGTGTGAAGTCTATTCATAATTTTTCCAAATGTTCAAACACAATTCCGAACACTGTCAGTTCCTTTTTCTTTTCAGCCCTGCTGAGCTCTCTCCTGAAGCTCTGTTTTCCTCGGTAGCCACCTCAAAGTGTTCTTTGAGTCCAGTGCGAGCTGTCACCCTGAGAGTTTCCTTTGTTGCTCTCCTATTTTAGGTCCCCTGTTTTCTAAGTTCCCAATTTCTTCCTCTTTCTCTATTTGAGTCCTCATTTTACTAAAGCATGTTGTCTAGTAGCTTCCTGTTGCCTCCATTTTGTATTTCTGTGGGAAGAATTGGCTTTTTTCTTGTCATCCAGCCCTGCAAGCACTGGGATTTCAACTTCCTGTAGTCATTTAGTCATTTCTCTGCTGGCTTTCCCTCTTCCAAAACTTTGTTGATATCCCTTGTCTACTTTGGTCTCCTCCAATGACATTTTAATGGAATTTATATTATATTTAATATATATAAAATATATATGAAGTTTCTGCATTTTATTTTTAATTTCTTGCTGTCACTGCTTCCTCCTCACCACCAGCCCAAAGGAGCACTCAGCAGAGTAACTGACACATATTAATCCTCAATACTTGCTAAATGAAGGAAGCTACATGAGGGTGTCGATATTCCAATATACTATCGCACAAAAGACTTCTAGTTTCTCAAAAAATGTATCACTTTATTTAGGTATAAGTTCTGAAGGAAAGTTTTGTTCTTGTTATTTTTACTTGTTTATTACTTTTAGCTCATGCTCTTCTTTTTGCTCCATTATATTTCTCCAGGACTCCCTCACTCTTCATTAAACCTCGTGTCAAAACATTCAAGTTTAATTGAATGTTGAATTGTTTAATTGAATTGACCCCTTCTTCAGGTCTCTATTTCCTTATGAAGGCTCCCATGTCCTGTAAAACTTAAATAAACGTGCATGTGTTTCTTTTGTTTTGTCTTCTCTTTTGTTACAGGGACCCTAGCCAATGATGCTAAGATGGGCAGAAGGAAAAGATGGGTAGAAGGAAACTGTATCTACGATGTATAGAGGGTGCGGGTGTGCATCTGTGTTCTGTGTGTTTGTCTTTCTAGGGTAGAGAAACAGGCATGACATTGAAAAGATCCAAAGAAAAATAATCACAGAATGAAAATGTTTGAAAAGTGTATTTGTTTGCTAGAGATGCCATAACAAAGAACCACAGACTGGATGACTTAAACAAACTTATTTTCTCACAATTCCGGAGGCTGGACGTCCAAGATCAACACTGTGAGCAAGGTTGATTTCTTTTGGGGTTTTGTCCCTTGCCTTGTAGATAGCTTCTCCCTGTGTCTTCACTTAGTCACTTAGTGTTTTCTCTGATTGTTAGGTTTCTTTTTTTAATTTTTTTCAAGAGGATTGTTTTCCAGGATGTTTTTTGATAAAGGCATTTAAAGAACATTAAAAACCTGGGATCTTTATCTGTAGGAGTAAGGTTTGTTTGTTTATTTATTTTTCTTTCTGTTTTCTTTTTTCTTTGTTTTACAGCCATGGAGAAGGAGTAAAGTTTAAATAGTGCTTATATGTGATTCCTGCTATTAATAATTAACTAAAAACTGATGTGGGTTCAATAGACAGCCCTAAATATTTCTTGCTAAGTTTCTCAATTAGGCACAAAGTGTGACAATGGCAACTATTAGAATGACTATACCTAAGCTTCCATGTTCTCTATACAAGGGGAACCATACGATTTATTTTCTAAACTGACACTGTTTTGAAAGTGAAAGTGGGGAAAAGACTATCAGTTCTGCAGCAACATTAGGGATAAACTAGTATTGTCCTAGACAAAAGGGGACATGTGGTCTTCTTACTGATAACTGTAGATTAGATTGAGAGAGAGTGACTTAGTCTGGGCTGCTGTAACAAAATACTACAGACTGGATTGCTTAAACAAAAGAAGTTTATCTCTCACAGTTTTAAAAGCTGAGAAGTCCAAGATCAAGGTGCTAGCAGTTGTGGTATCTGGAGAGGACTTTCTTCCAGGTTTGCAGGTGACCATCTTTATATATCTTCACATGACCTAATTACCCCCCAAGACCACACCTCCTGGTACCATCACATTGGGGTTAGAATTTCAATTTTTGAATTTTGGGGGGACACACACGTTCAGTCCATGGCAGAAATTCGGGCCTAAAATTTATGAAGGAGAAAGTTGGTGTAAGGTTCTGGGGGATATCCAGGATATTGATAGATTGTCACATGAGTAAGATTCAGTACTGCCATTTTAATAAACAGAATAGACAGTATACTGAGTCTGAAGGGAAATATATTTGATGAATAAATCAAAGTAATGGTTTTTTGAAGTTTGAGATTAATCATGAATCAGATAGGGTGTAAACTTATTGGAAATAGAAGTGGTTAATCAGTTGTGTCATAATGAAAAGCATTACCATTTTGTAGTGATGAAGCCTCTTGTATAGTACCTTTTCTAAGAAGTGAAAAACAAAACAAAAACAGCTTCCCCCAAACAAAAACCTCAATGAAAAATATAATGTGCCTCCTCTTCTCTTTATTATAAAAATAGCGCATTGTGCTATTCATAGATACTACCTTTATTGTCAACTAAATGACATCCTTTTTTATAAAACAAAATGACTCTATAAACTTTGAAACTTAATAATGACAATATAATTAAAGATAATTTCCTGTCATTATAGATGATTTCAAAAATGTCAGGCAAACTTCCAATCAATTTTCATCATGACTAGATATTAGTAAAATTATTGATTTTTTTGCAGTTTTTATTCTATTTCAGCCACTTGAATGATGCTGAGTAGTGCTCTCATTTGAATTTGTTCATATTCTTCCTGAAATAATTTTTCATTAGTTTTAATTTGAAGAGAAAACTGCTATATGTATGAAATTTAGAAAATAAATTATACACACATTCATATAAACCTATACAATGACAAGAAATGTCAAAAAATTAATAAAGAACATATTTCAGAATAATTTGCATTTATTTCTTAATATTTAAAAAATAAACAATTGCTCCAAATGTGCAGATAGTTTAACATTTTTTTTCAATTTGCTTTCTGATGACTTAACTCACAGTAGTAATTATACTAGTAACAATTTGATTCTAATAGGCTTCTTGAAAATTTATTTTATATTTTTCTGCACATTTTTCATCATGACATTTTCATTTGAAATAATTGGGTTGGATTAAGAAATGTCAATAAATTCTTTTTAGTCCATGGAATCTCATATCTCTAGCTGATTAGTCATATAAAACAAATTATATTATGGAAATATTAAATTATAATTTATTCACATAAAAACAGCTGAATGGTGAGAGCTATTATATTGATGCTTGCTTAAAATGTTGATAGGTCTAAACAAAGAAAAATATTTGAGACATTATTATATCTTGGTGAAATTTTTGGTCTGCAGAATTTTGATGCAGAAAATATAATTAAAAAATCAATTATTACTTGAATGTAAAGACAATAACATTGATCATTATATATTGAATCATGATTCTACTGAAGATTTGTGTTCTTTTGTTTAAAAGGCTGCTAATATCAAGTGACTTAATTGCTGAAGCAATTGTCTTTATCCCTGTTAACAAAGGATTTTGAATCCTTTTGTCTAAAAAGTAAGCCAGAGCTTTCATGGTGGTTTAGGTATGCCTGTCATACTGGCAAAATCTATATATAATACTCTTCTTGTACTGTAAAATAATCAAGGTATGCTAAATTCTATTCTGATTATGTGGGGTAACGTATTAACAGAATAAATTTAAACAAGTATAGTCATCTACTGTGATATTGTTTTAATGGTCATATTTACATTTACTTCATTACACTGTAGCTTGGCTATGCCTACCATTGTAGTTATGAGAGCTGCAACATAACTATTTGAATAATTTGGTAATGCACAGGTAATAGAACATTGATATACTTAACATCTGTGAAATTCATCTCCTCTACTTTCATTGAGACTCAGTACTAAATCAAATCATATGTGCCATAGATTATAAATGGCAAAAAAGGAAATAAGCTAAATAGTCATTAACAAAATGTTGGTAAATTATAGAGTGCCCATTTGGAAAAAAAGTTCTCAAAATATAGTGATAAATGATAAAGAGCAAGTTGCAGGACTCATATATTTAAATTTATTTAAAATATATAATGCACACATATAAGCTTGTATCTTCATAGGAAATTTTTGGAAAGAGATATCTGGAGTGGTTAGGGGAATGAAAGGAAGCTTTTTATTTTTTGTTGTATCTTTCTGGATGGCTTGATTTAAAAACAAAGCCATGAATAGCATTACCATTACTGTTTTAAAGCTAATTAGTTAAAAACAAGAGACTCTTGCAAAGATATCAATAGACAGTTTACAAAATAAATACAAATTACAAATCTACAGAAAAATGTATGCCAATAGTATCTCAACATTGTAGCCAGATTTTTTAAAAAGTCCTGCCAAAGATGGATTTTGTTTCAAGAATAATTTTTGATTGATAATGATGTCATACTGATTTCAAATTATAGCCTAGTCATAGTCATAGCCATAATTAATATTATTAAAACTCTTAACTGTCATGAGTTCCATTACAGAATACATTGGCTAGGTCACCTAAATTTTCCTACTGATTCTGGCTCTAAAAATCATAGAGTAAATATAATAGGATTATAAAATCAAGAGAAACCACATTGTTATCTTGGAAACACGTCTCACCTCTACTTTGTCCTAAATCCTGCAATACTGAATGTTATTTACATTTACTGTGCAGGGCCTTCTACCAAAACTTTTAGTAGTCCACATTTTTGAAGAAAGAAGCTCTTCACAATTCTACTGAAACATCAGCATTTTTGTGTAGCTTCCTCCAAGTACTGTGTATAATGTAGTCTTGTTTGCATTTCTTGGTTTCCCAGCAATCTTGGTCAAATCCAGCCATAACATACAAAGACCTGTGGTTTGACAGGACAGTCAGAGCACATTTCAATCTAAACAATGTATATAGATAACTCCTCCAGAAGGCAGTGAAAGAGGTTCTACCTTCCCTTTCAGCATCTTCAGTCATTGATCCAACTGTTTGAACAACCACGGAAGGGGAAATAATAACTTTAAACTGTAAGATCTATAATAAAATAACTATAAATAACTATAAAAAATATATAGTTATATAAATAACTATGAATAGTATAAATAACTATAGTTACTGATAATAAAGAAAGTTCTAATTGCTAAACGATCAACAGTGCTTGGTTAGAAATTAACAGTCATTACAAACAAGTGATCCTATAGATGTATGTGTTTGGCTGGCACAGTGTTTTAAAACTTTAAATTTGAATGTTCTTTTAGGTCAGTCATGTACTCAGTAGCTCACCACAAGCAGCATCACTTCCTAATGTACCCCTTCCCACATTTACAGCCCTATGCTTGTCTCTTGGAGGAATTTGAGAATGCTATGTGTTTTAAACTTTCTTAATTTCTTGCTATTTAATAGTATTAAATTACAAATTTAAAGTAGTAGGGGGAGAGGTATAGAGATCATAGGGAAGTAATCTTCCTAATTCTGATAGGGTATGAACAGAGATTTTGTAGAATCTTTCCAGATCTGGCCTTTACTTAACTGTGGTTTCTGAGCTTCCGAGGGGTTCATTAATTATGTAGGTTTCAGATGACTGTGGAATTAAACCTTAAAAGGGAGAATACACATGTTAAGAAATGCTAGGTGTGTCTTATCACAGAACTGGATTGAGATAAAAAATAATACATTCTTGTTGTAGATAACAGGATATTCAGAATCTGGCATAAACCAAGATACCTATGGCCTGCCCACCTTTACTTCTACCAAAATTAAATTGTCAAGCTTTTTGATAAAGGAGGTTTTTAAGCTTTGAGAATGAGGGAACTCATCCTCCAAAATCCATTCTGTTATAAGCAATCTTGATAAATCTGGGGAGAAGATTATCAAATCAGAGGTTCTGCATTTAGTTTTTCCACTTGTCATATTTTAATTGAGAATTTTCAGCAATCAGGCAATATAGTCTACAATGTTTTAAGGACAAAATAAAATTCAGACGTTTGTCTTTTTAAATTTAAGGCTCTACAGCTATTAGCTTACTAATGTTGACAAAGATCCACTGATTTAATTCTTCCAGGATGAAGTGCAGCTTGGCTGACTCGGTTCTTATGATGGGAGGATTTTTGAGCTCCCTAACCTTCTGGGGAAAGGAAGGACTTTGGAGAAGTCAGTAACCATCCTAGTTATATGGTTACTGTTGATGACTGAGTTCTTCATTTCTGATTTTGTTAACAAAGTAAGACAGAGAGATGCTCACATTATTCTATTGATTGCTTAAACATCCGATTTCCTGGAGACAAGATGCAGAAAGCTGGGATTGGCAGCGGCTAAGTAGGGAAGCTTTGGAATTGGAGGACCCGGGACTGAAGCCTGGCTCCTTCACATACAAACTATTTGACTCGGGCACCATCAAAGATTGTCAGTTGCTGCTAGAGAGGCAGTAAGAGGAGTAAAGTGTGTGGGATTTGGCATTAGACTGCCTGCTTAAATCCTGCTCTGTACTTCCAAACTGTGTGATCTCAGGAACATGATAAATGCTCAATAAATTATTCTCTTCCTCCTCCTACTCTTCCTCCTTTTTCTCCTCCCTGTTCTTCTTCCACTTTATTAGTAGTAATGACAGTAGTAGTAGTTGTAGCAGTAAAGGTTAATGGATAATTTCTCTGGTGAGAGTACAATTAGATGTTGGGAAAGATTACTCTGGCAGACTCATATATCGCCAGTAATAAAATTGTGTCCAGGGAGCATACTTCAAGAGAGGAAGGGAGGGAAGCAAAGAAGACGGGGTTAGTGGATGTTGAGGGTGTTATTTGGCCAGATCAACTGCGTCACAGTGAATAGGAACTGATACAGTGTTTGAAGAGAAGATCAGCTGTGAACTTCAACTGATGAAAATACTAGAGTTTGAAACCAGAGTCTCACTTTCTGGTTACTTTTCTCTGCAGAGTCTCTCTCCTATTGGGAATAGAATCTCAAACTTTGTCTAAGAAATGTTTCCTTGTTATAAGGAGTTCTTTTGTTAATGCTAATACTAAGCAAATACTGTGTTATTGATCCATATTTTTTAATGTCACCAATATGGAACAATGAAGGTTTGTTTTGTTTTTTTCCATGAACTAATCCTCTACCATCCCACTGCACCCCCCAACCATTCCATCAGCTTTGGTCAGACACAAATACTTTTCTTGAATTCACACAATCCACAAGTATCAACCTTTCTTTGGTACTGTTTTTTACTTGAAAACAATTTTGGGGCAGGATTTATCTAGCCCATCATCAAAAAATTGTGACCCATACTTACCAAACTGTGGTAAACACCACAACTGTGGAACTTTATCTTTGAGTACAGTAACAAGCGAAGGCATATAAAATTCTTCTATATAGTTGGCATTGTCAAGGATCAGTATTTCTTTAAAATAACTGGAAGTTTCTGAATTTGGCTAGTTCTTTTCACCAAAGCCAATCCATTTTGACAAGAAATATAAAGATTCCCTTAAATTATAATTCTGTTATATTGGGTTTTTTGGTAATTTTACTTCTTTTAAGCAAAGTTATTGCCCTGTAAATGGCATTTCTCATCTGTGTTTTCATTACAAACTTGAAGACCTATTTGTCTATTCCTTCAAATCTACCTCTTTGAGATCCACTGAACATATTTCCTCCTAGGAAATTCCTGAAAATATTCACTTTTTTCCTTATCATTGTCATTTTAAGCAGAACAATAATAGGCATTTCACTGATTCAGTACTTATTGACATGATCTAAAATTGCACCATATACTTCTTAATCTCTTCAATACTCTATTGTCTTTTAATATGCTCTTCTGCTGATCATTAAAAGTTGTTAACATTTTTAACTTTCTAACTATGTACCTACCCCTTGTTTTGCACTTTCTACTGTCTGTTCGTTTCTGGAGGCAGGAGGTAGTGACTGTGAGGTGTGGAAGTCCCAGGACATAATGGTGTAGTGTTCAGAAAAGTCAGTGAGTTGCTGCTTAAGGAGGGCAGCAGAGGAGAAAAAGGAGCTTTCTCATGTTATGGGGCCCAGTAAGTAACGCCACTGCATATTGAGTATTTACTATGTGCTATGCACTATCCTAAGTAATTTACAATCATTATATCATGTAATCCAAACAATACTTGAGATAATAATTATTTCCTCACCTTGTAGATGAGAAAATCAAGGCTTCAAAAGTAAGTTGCCTAATGATACACAGCTGGTAAATAAAGGAACTGTAATTTAAATCCAATCTGCTTGTCTCCAAAGACTATATTTTTATGGCCACCTTACACTGGCTTTCTCCAAAGACACCAAATCTTCACGATCCCCACTTACATTATTTGCCACCTCATTGCTCAAAGTAGTGCCCTGCTCAGCATTATTGGCATCACCTGGGAGCTTGTCAGAAATGCAGAATCTCAGGACCTGCTCCAGACCTACTGAATCAGAATCTTCTTTTTAACAAGATATCCAGGTGCTTTGCATATTAAAGCTTCAGCACCCAAGACCACCTACAACTTATTTTCATGTTGCCATTACAGGCTCAGCGTCGGACAGGTTCAGCTGAACTCCTTGTTTCACCCATTCCGTGTTCCTGTCTCTTCGTGCCTTCCTGCAGCCCAGGATGTCCTCTCCCTTCACTTTCCCTGCCTAATGAAAGCCAGCACATTCCCAAAGAATGCATTTACTCAATTGCCACTTTTTTCTTTTATTCTGATATTCTGGTCAGTTGGAATTAGTAATTCTTTTTTTCAGGATTCTCACAGTCCTTAGCATGTATTTCTATAAAGCCTGTGATTGTCTTACTTTGGGAGAAGGACTCTGTCAATTTGTCTTCCCAGCCCCAAGGACCTGCAAAATTGCTTTGTTGGCTCTTGCAGGTAGGTGCTCAGTAAATGTTCACTGGCTAAATGAATATGAAGGGTTCATCTTTTCATAGATGAACTGAAAACTTTCAGTCTTAATTTATTCTTTGATCTAAAGGTCATTTAGAATCATAAATCTTAATTTCCAAGTAGTTAATTAAAAGTTCTATCCTGGTCAACGTTTCATTATGTGTTTCTATTTTTTTGGGGGTGATGAATACAGACTCTACTTTTAAAACTTGCAGCTAAGTACATAATAGAGCTTTATAAATGAAATAAGATAAAAAGAAAAAGTACTTAAGAGGTGAAAAGTTCTATATTCATTTATAAAATAAAATTTAGTTTATTTTAAATTTCAGTACTTTCATGTCATTATTTTTATTGCAAAATCTGTCTAATTCTGAAAAAAACAAAATCTTTCTAATTCTGAAAGAGGTATGTTAATATTATTATAGGTGCACTATGATTGTATTTGAATAATCTAACAAATATAGGTTTTTCAGTCTTCAAATGTATTCCTTGAATGTAATATTTTATATTTAGAAAGCTTTTTTCCTTAAAATTTCTCACCCCAACCTAAAGTTTCTTAAAACTTTAGACTAACATGCACTGTGATATATGTGTTTGGGTTGTACTGTAGTTTTATCATACATTTTCCTTAGCAGCACTTATATGATAATGAAGGCACATTTCATTTGCACAAAAAAGATAATCTGATCTCCCCTATCGCCATTCACAACCCTCAAACCCCCCCAACTTTCTTTAAGGTAGACATGACATTATTGGCAGGGATATAATCTGTCTCTTTTGTTATGAAAATAGTAGCATTTTTAGATGGTAGCGTGGTCTGGGAAGCTGTATCGTAAGTTTATAAGGTTCAAGGGAATACCAACTCTGGCTACAGAATTAGCATTAGAAAAATGTTAGTCTCTCTCTCTCTCTGTCCCCTTCTTCCCCCCCCCTTCTTTAACTGCTACCTCTACCGTCCCTCAGCTCCATGTTTTGAGTTGGTTATGTGGTATAGCATCTGTTTGTGCAAAGGACAAGAGGAATAGAGGAGGCAGGTTTGGGCTGCCCAGATTCTCCAATGGTCTGGGGGTCTCTGTTCTTGGGCTCTCTGGGACAGGGCAGTGGATGGGAAGACAAATTAAATAAAGGGAGAAGATGTTCAGCATATGACTGTGAGACGTGACTTCACGTAATGATTGAAGAGAAATGTTAGCTCCTGCTGCCTAATTGGGTTTGGTTCATTTTAAAATTCTGTTTACATTAATTAGGTTCACTGCAGAATGGGAAGCTTGCTGAGCTTGAAAATCTCCTGTCTTTCAAAATAATCAAATAAGGTTGGCTCCCTTGGTGGTTCTTTGCCACTTTTTCACTCCACTCCTCATCTCTCAATTATTGTAGACATTAGTAGGATGCTTTCCTGAGATGATCGAGGTTAAATGAAACTTGCCGTTAGGCACTTACTTGTTTCCTTGGACTCAGCTGAAATAGATGCAAACACTACTTAACCGGCCCTTGAAAAGAAACTCAGATGAGGGGAAGGGAGGTCCACTGGAGACCTCTTCATTCCACACCCAACACAAGAACAGCTAGTTCTCTATGTGTGTAACTCACTGGTCTTCCTTTTTGTCATAATTACTCTCATGGTTTATAATTCTAGTTCTTTTACCTTTTCTTGATAAGATTCCTGGGAAGAAATAGATGGCACGTGAAAACTGGATAATTCGAGTAGAGTTTAATAAGGCAACAATGTATAAAGGTGTAGGGGCAGGATGTGGGGAAAATATAAAAGATAATACAGTAATCTGGGTGTAATAAGAAGGGCCTTTTGCTAACAGGAGGTGTGGCCTTTAGTTCAGGTCACAGTCTAGGCTATGAAAACCCTGTGGGAGGAAGCCAGAGGAAGAAATACCCCAACCTCCTTCTCTTCCCTCTCACACCTTTGCTGGTGCACTCACCAATGCCTGTATCCTACTGGAAGCAAGACGACAAGATAGCTTGTAAATGTTGTCCATATAGGTGTATACGCACACCTCTGCCCCTGCCAGAGAGCAGGTGGAGAGAGGCTTTGGAGGGGCAAAGGGAAGCTTATTAGCACTCTCTCTGACCTCTGCTTCTCTGGATCGTTTATGAGTTCTGTTTCTTTCCGCACCCCGTCATGTACGTGTATCTTCTTTCACCATTGGCTCTTCTCACTCACACTGTTCTCCCTTGTGGATCTCATCCTTTCTCACTTTCTCATAACTACCAAGTCGCTGTCAGTACTTTCTGAAATTTCAGCTCTATCTCTAGCTGACTTGATTTTTAGATTTTCTTGAAAAACCAAAACCCATAGGTTTGTCTTCCTCCAGGGCCACCATACCTCACTATTCAGTGTGACTGTGCTTTGCAATGTAAGGACTGTGGCAGTCTGCATGCTATTCACTGAGAAAACTGTAGTCAGCTAAGAACATATATTTTCCCTCTTAACACAACTAAGGAGTATAAGACTATTAATACATCTGTCCTTCCACTCAATGTTGCTATGTTGATTTGATTTAGATAGATCTGTGCCTGAAACTGCTGGTGTAATTAGCTAGGACTCCTGCACATTCCAGGGCATGCAGGTGTTGACATTAAAAAGGAATTCCGAAGATATAATATGCAATCCAGAGCATAGCAATGGCAGCCATATACCAGGCCAACGTTCTGTAACACTCTTCCAATCCACTGGCCTAAGTATTCTTTTTTTTTTTATTTCAGCATATTATGAGGGTACAAATGTTTAGGTTTCGTGTATTGCCTTTCTCCCGCATTCCCCCCGGAGTCACAGCTTCAAGCACGTCCATCCCCCAGATGGTGCGCATTGCACTCATTATGTATGTATACACCCATCCCCTCCTCCCCACTCCCATCTGCCCGACGCCTGATAAATGTTATTCCTATATGTCCATTTAGGTGTTGATCAGTGAAACCAATTTGAAGGTGAGTACATGTGGTGCTTATTTATCCATTCTTGGGATACTTCACTTAGTAGAATGGATTTCAGCTCTATCCAGGAAAATACAAGAGGTTCTATATCACCGTTGTTTCTTATAGCTGAATAGTTTACAATAGTAACTGGAGAAATTTATTTTCACAAATTCTCTGTTGGATTAATTGGCATTGGAAGCAGATGTACATAGCT
>CAUYRT010049239.1:0-10020 GCA_963574885.1 Lepilemur ruficaudatus
AACTGATATCAACCAGACTAGTGGTCACATGTGGGAACTGACCCAACAGGTCCTGTGACCCTCTACCCAGGAACTGTCTCAGTCAAGAAGACAGTTTCTGTTTCCGAACCCTATGAGTTCATCCCCAGCCAGTCAGCAGACCCAACTCCCTAGCCAATTGATCACCAAACTACCTTTACAGGCTTTAGTACCAAAATTCTCAAGGAGATGGATCGGAGAAATTTCTCTCATTTCCCCACTTGGCATCTTGAGCGATATTAAACTCTTTCTCTGCCTCAAGTCCTGCTGTCTCAGTGTACTGGCCTCCTCCCAGTAGGCAAAGGACCCAGTTGGGCAATAATATTTCCAGAGAAGAAACTTGAAGCTAGGGCAGGAGTGGCTCAGCATGGACCTAAAGCCAAGATTCTTCTATTCCAAATGCCAGGATCTTTCCTGGACACCAGGCTGCTCTTCACCACCCGCCCCCTCCGGCAATTATGTTTCCATGTGCACAAGCCTTTTCTGCACATGTTATTGGGAAAAAAGATAGACTCAGACCAAGCATGAGCCCTGAAGGAACACACATTTATGGAGCAGAAGGAAATTCGGGCATTAGCAGAAGCTTCAGAGTATGAGTAGAGTGAAGTTCTGCAGCTTTAAGTATCATCTACATGCTAATGATACCTAAATTTTTATTGCTGGCCCGGCCTCCTCCCCTGAGCTCTGGAATGGTCTCTTTAACTGCCCACCCAACATCACCACTCTGATGTCCAATGAGCATCTCAAATACATGGGCAAAGTACAATTCTTGATACTTCTCTAAAGTCTGCTCCACCTCCCAAGGTCCCCATCCCAGTTAATGGGGTCCTAGGCCTGGGTGTGTGATCTTTGATCCTTCTCTGTCTCTTCTACTCACATCAACTCCATCATTGATCTCCAACAGTAGGACCTCCGAAGTGCATTCCAAAAGTGGTCATCATCTCTCCATTCCCCCTACTCAGGCTCAGCCCAGCCACCCTCTCTTGTGGTCCAGAGAGCTGCAAGAGCCTTCTGCATTCACTCTTGCCCCCGTGGCCTATCACCCACCCAGCAGCCAAAGTGGTCTTCTGGGACCACAAAAGAGTCATGGTGACCCCTCTCCTCCTCAGCAGACTTCCCATCACACTGGGGATTAAATACAGATTCCTTCCCATGGCCTGTGAGGACCACCATGACCCAGCCTCTGCTGCCTCTGCAACCCCATGTCCTATCCCATTTCCCCCTCTCTGCGTTCTCCAGCCACACAGGGGGCATGATATCACGTGACTCCACCTTGGGCCCTCCACACATCATGCTCCCTCTGTCTGGAATTCTCTTTTCAGACCTTTGCACTTTATCACTCTCTGCTCAAATGCTATCCTCAGAGAACCCACCCTTTACAGTTCTAGCCAAAAAGATGTCCCTGCACTCTCTGCCCCTCATCTGCTTTATTTCTTCCTTGGCTATTACTGATTTGAATGCTGGGGCTGTCCTACCCACCCCTGCTTGTGGATGCCACAAGGGCAGCAACCCTTGCCTGTCCTGTTCACCTGTGCTTTCCCAACAGCTACAGCAGTTCCTGGCACATAGGGGTGTTCAGTAAACATCTGCTGAACGAATGAATGAATCAGGTTGGATTCATGTTCTCAGGTCAAGGGAAAAGGACATAGCTGTTTTCTATGTAGAATAGTCTCCAGCCTAGGCTTCAGTCTCTGTTATACTTCTGTTCTTTCAAGGCCTTAGAACTCTCCCTACCATCAACGTTGCTGAGAAAAGAGATTGCAAGACCATTCATGCTGAGAGAATGGTGCGGAATACATTTCAGCCTCAAGGTTAGTCAATTATGTTCGTGACAGGATAACAGTAAAAAAAAAAAAAAATTATGTAAACTGGAGAATAAATGGAACAAATAAGATTATTCATAGTTTCATCGCTCCCACTGTAAAAACAGAACAATACAAAATTAGACACATTTTTTGCACAAATCTTCATCACTCTGACCTTCACTGCATTAATGAAAAGTTTTCCAAAGAGGTATTTTTTATTTAACATGTCTTGTGCATTGTTAAAAAATGGAAAAATAGAGTTATAAGGAGAATGGTTATAGACGTCAAGGTAGTCCTATCTGTATAACACAAAAGGAGATCATTTAAAATGTGAATAATCAAATTATATTGTTGCCTACTTGATATAACACTTACTAATTTATTGGAAGCTTCATAGTATTAACTTACTACTTAGCTGGCTATAGAGAAATGTATACACATATATTGTGGGTACTATCCTATAGAACATGGATTTAATGTCTAAGAAAGATCTATTTTTATTTGCTATGAGATAATTCTTCATAAACCAGTACAATTTTGTTTTTTAATATCCAAATTAAATTTTCACTTACATGAAAGTGTTCAAAAGGAAGTTTCCCTTAAAAGTGAAAAACAGCACCATGTATAGTAAGCAGAGAATATGCGGAAGACTGGGAAATATGCACGTGAACGTAATTCCTGAAGGTGAACTAACGGAGCTGTACTGTGATTAGCAAGTGGAGGCCGAGTCCTTTCAGATCCAAACACAACGTGAGGAGCTACAAGCAATTTCCTACAGTAATGCACTACATGGTGATTAATAAAAACAACAGGAGAAAAACTGAAAGGCTCCATTTCCCCACCATTTCTGTAGCAATATCTTTTGGAAACCTCCTCTCATCTTACCTAGTCAACGCCTTCAGCACCAGCCTAAGAAACAGAAAACACATGGAGCTAGTTAGATACCCAATCACCCCCATCCAGGGAAAGTAAGGCAGTGTCTTTGGCACAGTTCAGCACCTGGCAGTTCCCTGGCCAGATGACCATTTCTCAGAGGTATGGAACGCTCTAAGGCCCTGTCTCACCTGCTCCCTGTCCCTGGTTTGGGCTGTGGCCACTGAGGCCAGGGCTGCATGGACTTTGACTCTCTTCCCACTGACGGCACCTCCCGCCAAGCACGCCGAGTGTCTTCGCTTTATTCCCAGATAGCCTCCCCTGCGAGCACCCAGGCACAAGCCAGAACTGAGGGCACATTAATGTCCCCAGGGACAGTTCTCTGCCCAGAGACAGGAAGTGGTGGGTTCAGGCTTCTCCCCGTCAGTTCTTGGCTGGGCAGTTTAGAGAGGCATCCTACATGTCTGGAAGCTGCTGGGTGGGAAGGAGCCCCATTTGCCCACAGGGGACCTGGATAACATACTCTGGATCGCTTTTCCTCCTTTTCTCCCAGTCCTCAGTTCCTCACTCAGTGGTAGATTAAGTGAAATACCAACAGAGAATTGTATGGCCTTTCTTGCACACCATTTCTTCCTACAATTTCATTACCAAATTGAGCATGTGATACTCTTTAAACACCACCTACTACCCTGTAATCCACTCCCTCCAGCAGCACTTCTGCAGTGTCTGAAGCTAGAGTCCCATGCTCTTGACCGAGGGTCCAAAGAGGTTTTCTTGATCTCAGAGTCATGTGGCAATGTCAGCACCAAACTGGAATAATAGCCTCCAAATAAAAAAGATTTATTGTCATCTATATATTATCTGACTAAGAAGCAATACTTTAATTCCATGGTTGGAGCTAGGAGCAGGTCCTTGTTCTTTTGAGTGAGACATTGGGTCACAGCACGTAAATACAGTTCAAGAAAACTTCCCCCTGAAATACAGGCAGAAAAAAAGAGATGATCTGTAACCAAAGAGGGCAATTAGACCCTCACGCCTTCAGGCAGGGTTTGGCTCATGCCCAATGTGGGGGTGGGTGGGTGCGTGGACAGGGTATTCTCATAGCCTTTGGGACCCTTCTCATGCCATGGGGGGAGACAGATCACTTCCCTCAGTGGGTGGCAGAGGATACAAAAGTCATGGCAAGGACTAGTCACATGACTCGTAGCTGTGCCATGAATAAAGCCACTTTATGGTGCAAGGCGAGTGTGGTCCTGAATTGTACTACAAACAGCCAGGAGTAAAGGGACCAGGGCCACCCAAGTACAAAGGAGCTCACCAGCCTTTCATTAATAAAAACACAGAGTGAAAAGCCAACCACATTCTTTCCAAACACAGCTTTGGTGCCTCAACTCACACTGCTGTGTTAGAATAGAATTATACTGACCAGCTTTTAATCCAAGGCTTATAGGTTTCAACGACTTTAAGGGATATACTGATGACAAAAGCAAGTCCCATTAAAAAATGGCATTTGCTTAGGGAGCCCCAGATCCAGAAATAAGACTGTATCGGGGACTTTTTACAAAACTCTTCACTAAACTTGTTACCTCCAGGGCTCCTGCTTACTGTTAAAGAGGCATCTTCTAGCACTGTTATCTCAGTTGCCAAGAATACTCTTCTCTGTGGAGCACTTACAATGAACCAGACACTGTTCTGAATGGTTTATGCACAGAATCTCACTCACACTCACAAAGTCTTTATGAAGTTGATGCAGCATATGCATGAGAAAACTGAGATGAAAAAAGATGAGGCTACTTGCCCAAGCTCTCACAATGACTAAGCCCCGGAGTAAAATCAGACTCCAGGCACTTGGACTCCAGGGCCCTTGCTCTCAGGCAACACCTTACATCTCCTGCTGGGAATGATTTCTAGTGTTGAAAGTGGGCATTTCATTCTTACAGCCCCAGGGTATACAATTCTGATGTTATGCAACTTCCTACTCCTGTGTTCCTACTTAACTCTTCCTTTAGATACTAAACACATCTTTAAGCATACATATCTTAACAATAGCCCCCAGAATTTGCTTCTAAACCACTTCTTATGATGCAACTGGATGGAAATGTTAACACCTTTTATCACTTGTTCTCTTGCATGGATATAACTATTTCAGCATTGTAAGGATTGATACATGCACTTGAATGCCTCCAATTTCTACTTCTGCTTTCCTGAGGCCCATGAATTACCCCAACTTCATCTCTTACTTTCCCCTCCCATCAATCTTTCCCAAGCTGTCCTACTATAATGGATGCAGTCGTGTGTATCTCAGAGGTCTGAAGAGCTCATCTGACGTGAATCATCAGAACTGTGAAAGCTGTTCCAGTCTAGGACTTTGTCTTTAAAACAATGCATGTCCATTTTTTCCTATAATTTATTCATAGCTATTTTAGTATTTTTAAAAAGATGTTTTAAATTATTTAATTTTAGGCTGAATGAAATTAGACCATATCTTCCTGATCTTCACTGTATCACCCATGCCTAGACATTTCCTAAAGAATCATTAAATAAATAACTGATGCTCCAGCTCACAGGTTGTGTTCCGGGCAGTTACAAGTGTCTTGTTATTCTACTTTCCAAGGCTGAAAGAGCAGCTCCTGTCAGGATGCGGCCCTCTCATAACAGAAAGCACTGGAGCAGAGTGGGCCGACCTAAATCTTGTAATTTCAACGAACGCTTCTGCTCACGGGTGGGATAATGACACACACCACCTCCCAAACAAATCGTGTGGCCAAGCCTAAGCAGAGGGTATGGGCATTCATGGGGCACGGAGTAAGGAAATGTGAATAGTATGCCAAAGGAATGCAGTCCTTGGCATGCTAGATAAATTCAGGTTGTGAAGTCTTCAGGTAGCTTCCAGAGGAAGCTCCTAGATGGCAAAAGTCTGGAAGACAGTTTCAGAGATTAAGTCCTGGCTACTACAGATTTAGCATTATTCAACTGCAAGTTTCCTCAGAGTTTACTTACATGTCATTTTGTTGTGGATGAAGTTTCTTTCAGTAAATTTAAATATATTTTTAATACATTCAAGGAGCTCAGCTTTAAAGACAATAAGAAAAATTTGATGAAATGGAGAATTCTCACAAAATGCAAATATTTCCTGCCACCGTATGTGTTTAACAGGATGTGTCTGGGGATACCGTGTTTTCCCACAGCAGGGCGTGCACCATCTTGTTTTCAAAAGCACAGTAAAATTCAGATGAAGAGAAGGGAAACAATGTGACTGATTCAATGGATTCTCAGACACATTCTAATTTAGGCTGGTTCTAGAAGTTCCTCAGCTCTCAGTCTACTTCCTAAGTATTTTTGTGAGCAAGTCTGTCCCTTTCTGCTAGAGACATTTAGTTTTCATGCAAGGCTCTAGTCCTGTCCCAGATAAATGAAAAGCATTAAATATATATGTCCTACTCCCGACATATTTACCATGAGGAGGGAGGGGGCAGCGGAAGGGCAGACGTAAAAAGAGAACATCTGTCCCAAAGCAAACTGCCAAATTCATGGCAAGAAGTGTTTGGCTGGCACATCCCATTCGTCAGAAAGCTGCCTCTGCCACCAGGCCGGCTTTCTGCTTCATCTTCCTGGGAGAGCGGAGAGAAAATGTAGCTCACCACTTCATGCAAGAGAATTTGAAAAACATTTTCATAAAAAGTGGATAAACATAGCCAATTATGACAGGATAAATTTCCTAGTAATGGTGAGATTTTCAAAGTGTATTTCAAATATGTGCAATTTGTATATCATATATACTAGCCTATAAATTGCAATTACAGTCTTTCACGAGGTAATAGTGAAATTTGTTTAGGAGAAATGGAGCGGAATTTTTCCCCAGATTACCTTACACTCTTGGAAATGTTTTTGCGATGACAGATAATAGAATTTGGACACCTGGCATCCGCAAAACAGAAATGAGAACACAGCCTTTGAGGTACAATGTTGGCTACTAAAAACCTAAACAAAAAAAAAATTACTCTCGTTTGTCTTTCTGTACGAAGCACTACAGGCAAAAAGAAGCAAGAGCTGAATGAAGTTCCAGCCCACAATGAGGTGAATATCCAGGCAAGCAGATAAAGCACATTGCAAAACAAGTAGTAACCAAGAGTATCTGGAAAAGGCTAAAATTTGCAGCAACAACAAATCAAAGCTAAGGAAGTAGAAAACTGAGGTGTGGCTGTGCATGCCAGACAACAAATGCAAATGTGCCGGAAAATGGGAGAGCAGGGTGTCCTGCAGGAGGAAAGCCTTGGGCTGAGCTTGAAGATGAGGTGGGGTACGTGAGTAAAAGTGCGGTGCAGTGGAAGCACATCATGTCTGGGAGAATAAGATGCCATGGCAAAATAGCTGAGTGATTGCATGCACTCTACATCATTTTGATACTCAGACACTCAACACTCGTTGGTGACCCTGGGCGAGTCATTTAGGCTATTTGGTCCTCAGTTTGATCATCTGTAAAATGGGAATAAACTCATCAGCCCTCTCACCAGAAGGTGATATCAATAGCACACTGTATGCACATGCTCTTATCAGAATTGACATTCCCTCTATTCCTGGGAATGTTGACTCTGTGAGAAGTCCACGGTCATGTTCATGGCTCCACCTCCATTGCCTAGCTGAGTGCCCAGCACATAACAAGACTTCCATGAATATGGGTTAAATGGTGCTTAGAAAAAGGCATTCTATCACACAGTTGAAACGGTTTATTCTCCTACTTCCATCACTGTCTGCTAAAATCTTACCCATGATGGCATAGTTTACATAGTCCTTCCTCAGATGGAACCAATGCCAACAAACTCTTCACGTGTTGCTTTATATGTAAAAAGCACAGAAGATATAATCAATAATGACAATGACAACACTGCTGAGTGCCAGTGGCTGGACTCCGCACAGCGTTTGCCTTATTGCTGCTCGTGAGAGTGAAGATATGTGTTCCTATTCCTTGCTGTACAGCTACTGCCTTCCCGCACCTCCTCCTCAATTTCCATCTATTTCACAATCCCTCTCAATCTGGCTCCCGGCCTCCCTCTGCTTTACTAAAAAGGTCACCACGTCTCTTCCAAATGCTAAATCTAATGGATCTTATTAGCCATGAGTCTGCCTGGGGTCTCAATAGCACGGTTCTCTTTTCACATTTTTTCTGGGTGAGCTGAGCTGATCCCATGACTTCCAAGACCTGACTGATACTCAAATGTCCCGATTCCTCTATCTACCCTAATTATAGAGGTAATTTCCAACTATGTCCAGATTTTTTCCTCCAGCCACCTCAAATTTCATATGTGTAAAATTGAATTTATCATCCATCTTTGCCTTTTCTCAAATTTATTCCAAATTTCTTTGCACACTCATGGAAAAAACTAAGAATGATCCTTGACTCTTCTCTCCCTGATACTTCAAATCCACTGAGATGTCAAGTTGTACCCATTTCACCTGAGAAACTTCTCTCAAAGTGGCTTCCCTCTCTCAGATCCTCTGCCTTAGAGACTATAATCGCTAACTGCTCTTCGAAAGCGGCAGCATAAGCTTGTTGCTTCAAGATATTTGTACAGCAGTTCACAGACATCTTTTTGATCTCTCCCACCTGTAGGAATAAAAACCTCACAGAGAAAAATGTTTCCCAGTATTTTAAAACACAGTCATCTGGTGCTTAATGAGGCATATATTCTGAGAAATGTGTCGCTAGGCAATTTCGTCCTTATCTGAACATCACAGAGTGAACCTACACAAACCTAGATGGGATAATCCGCCACTACACACCTAGGCTGTATGGTGTAGCCCATTGCTCCTAGGCTGCAAACCTGTACGGCATGTTACTGTGCTGAATACTGCAGGCAACTGCAACACAATGGCAAGTATTCATGTATCTAAACACAAAAAAGGTGCAGTAAAAATACAATATAAAAGATAAACAATAATACATCTGTACAGGGCATTTAACATGAATGGAGCTTGCAGGCCTGGGAGTTGTTCTGGGTGAGTCAGTGAGTGAGTGGTGAGTGACCGTGAAGGCCTAGATAGGACATCACCCTACACAACTGTAGACTTTGTAAACACTGCACGCTTAGGCTACACTGAATTTATAAAAAAATTTTCTTCCTTCAACAATAAAATAACTTTAGCTAACAGCAACTATTTTTTACTTTATAAACTTTCTAATGGTTTAACTTTTTCACTCTTTTGTAATAGCACTTAGCTTAAAACACAAACACATTGTACAGCTGTACGAAAATGTTTTCTTTCTTTATATCCTTATGCTGTAAGCTTATTTATATTTTTGAGGGCTTTTTTATTTTTAACTTTTTTACCTTTTAAGCTTTTTTGTTAAAAACTGAGACACAAACACACACATTAGCCTAGGCCTACACAGGGTCAGGACCATCATTATCACTGCCTTCCACCCCCACATCTTGTCCCACTGGAAAGTCTTCAGGGGCAATAACACGCATGGAGCTGTTATCTGCTATGGTAACAATGCCTTCTTCTGGAACACCTCCTGAAGGACCTGCCTGAGGCTGTTTGACAGTTAACTTTTTTACATATACACAAGGAGGAGTACACTCTGAAATAATGATAAAAAGTATAGTAAATAAATCAGTAACAGAGTCATTTATTGTCATTATCAAGTTTTAGGTACTAGACATAATTGTATGTGCTAGACTTTCATACAACTGGCAGAGTAGTAGGCTGTTTACACCAGCGTCACCACAAACACATGAATAATGCGTTGCACTTGCTCTGTGACTTATGATGGCTATGACTTTACTAAGTGATAGGAATATTTCATCTCCACCATAATCTTGTAGGACCATTGTCATATATGCAGTCCATCACTGACCAAAATATCATTATGTAGTGCGTATCTGTAACTATGTATGTGAAGCGAATCTCTTCAACTTAAAATGTAGGAAATGCAATAAAAGCAACAACAACAAAAAAAGTACATTTAATAGCTTACATAAATCTGTTCTTAGATTATTGGGGCAGAGACTAGTAATTGTTAACCAAACCTATTTCTTCTTCTTTGGAACACAGTTAGGCTGCATTTCCCAGCCTTGCTGGTAGGTAGGCATACCCGTACTCCTGCGTTCCAGCCAATGGAATGTGAGCAGGAGTGATGTGCACCTAGTCAGTAAGAACTTCCCATACACGACCTGCCATACTTTCTAAGCTTCCACAGCTTGCCTTATAAAGATAAGCACCTTGGAAGTCACACATTGAAAAAGGCAGAGCAACAAGATGGAAAGAGCAGGGATTCTTGAGTCATCACTTAGAGAAAGCCACTTGCCAATCAGGAACATTC